>RXPK01002278.1:0-41916 GCA_004143645.1 Protaetia brevitarsis | reverse complement strand
CGTGTATCAGCTTGTGTGCATCGAATGTTCTACTGATAACTTCCAAGGTATTGCCAAAATTCAATATTCTGCTGTTCATTAAGGTAAGGATCAACACAGTTAAGTTTGTAGGTTAAATGTTTTTTGTTCTTGTAAAAGTTATAACTCATTATATCAGTTGCCTAGGTTAGGTTAGTCACTTTTGCGTCAATTTTATTGGTATTGCTAGGTATATGTAAATAAACTATATATTTCTACTTTTTAGATCATTAAATTCAGTACTTTTTATTGGTTAATACAATGTTGTCTTGTTATTTTCAGACACTGTTAAGGTTTTGTAACACATACTACAACATGGTTACTGAAGTTAAATTAGAAGTTTAAAACGAACTCTCTAAAAATGAGATGGGTATTGTGGAAGAGAAAAAAGAAGTAAGAATAATATGTAGAAGAAAAATGGCTACATACTATTTTTTGAACACCGGAATTGACGCAGTAATCACAAACCCTACAAGTTATTCCTCAGTCCTAGCCATTAACACTAAATTTGGATATGGATCTGAAGAACATCTTCGGCAAGACATTCTCATAAGTGATCCCTTTCGCTCCTCGGCCATCATAACATACCGTCAGTGTGGGCAAAATTTTTTAAACTTTCGAACATGTCCCATTTTATCCAAATATATTATTTTAAATTATGGTATTGAAATATTATATAATATTAATAACCAAAATGGAATTTGAATGTGTAGCTGCAGAATAGCTCAGGCTGTCTGAACGGACATGCATGAGAAACGGTTGTACAAAAAATGAGTATGTGTGTATTTTTAACTTATATCATTAAAAACTAGTTTCAATATTAACTTGTGTTATTTTCTATACATTTTTTGTTTCGTTTTAGGTTGAAACTGTGTTCTGCAACTGCTTTGCCACTATCGTTTCGCTCGTATGAGATATCTTTGAAGTGCTACTAGTTGCGGTTGAACAACAGGTTCAGCTGTACAGAACATTAGTAGCAATATCTAAAATGTTCATTCAAGGTTGAGGACGAAATGTCGGTTCACAGATTTGCAGGACACGTTTCAACCCGGAAACCGTCATCGTGTCGATATGTAACGTTGTATCCGCCAGCTTATACCTATTCAATATCCGGCATTTATACCTATTCAATATCGCTAGTAATTCTCAGAATGTGTACTTGTTCGGACATAAGTCTCAACATGTAAGGCGCATCATGTTACTGAGTAATCACCAAGCTTGCGATATGTACATATCTACTGAAGCGATGTACCTGATCATAACTTGGTTTGGCGTGTTTTCTCGAAACAATTTGTCTAGCGTAGTTAACTGAAATCTGATGTATAGCCGCGAGTGATCGGATATTGTATGTGTTTGTTTACTATGAGTGGGCTAATCTTTTAATCCTCAAAAACATAAAATGGATTGAGCGAAAATATAGATCGGAGAACAGAAGTAAATACCTAAACCTTACATAGACAATAAAACTTGTCTTGGAAACAAACTTGAAGTAGCCAACAAGATCCAAAAAGCCCGATGGTGTGGCAGAAACTTGCAGGGAAAAAATTGGGGATGCAACCCAAAATACTGCTTTGGATGTATACGCGATAGTGAGACCGATCAATCACTTATATCAGTAGCATGGAAACAAGAAGAACTTAATCTGACCACTGCAAGAATTAACTTCTCGATAGGCAAAGATTAGCAGTGCACATGCATAAATGCAGCTATGAAACCTACCCAACTGCAGCGATTGAAGTAGTATTGGACCTTGCCCCTCCACATAGTAGTGAGGGTGTGAGCGGAAAAGAACCGCACTAAGAATTGGTCAAGGAAGGAATGATTAGGCATAGGTCTCAATCTCCTGACGGTGATCAAACCTGGGACATGGCCCGGGTTGACACGTCAAACAAATTCAGCTTTGTGAAGAATTCACCACAAAGCTTAGTAACCAGAGCGACTGGATCATAACGCTATCTGAAGTTGAAGAGAAAGTGCCATCAAAGACACTATATGGCTCCAAAACGAAGGACTGAAAAAGAATATACGGCTTAGAACCAAGTACACGAAGTTTGGGAAAAATACCCAAGTATATTTCAGGCGGAAATACACGCTATTGGAAGATGTGTCAGTTCCATTATGATAGGACATCGAAGCAGGAGATTATCATCGTGTCTATAGTCAAGCAGCCATCAAGGCGCTGAGCTCACATAAAATCAGCTCCAAGATGGTCAGGGAATGCTTAAGGATATTAAACGAGCTAAACAAAAGGAATAAAGTAACCCTTCTGTGAGTTACGGGTTACACAGAAATGGAACAAAACGAGCTAACGGATAGTCTGGCAAAAAAGAGGCTGGAACATCTTTATAGGGCCTGAATCCTTTTGTGGGATAAGTAGTTGTACAATACTGAAAAAAAAATGAAAAGAGAAATGGAGCAGAGAAAATCTAATTGTTGGAAAAATCTCTCAGGGAATGAGGCAAAATAAAACTCTTCTAGGAACCTATAGCCAGAAGAGTTTACAGAATGCATCATCCTGAGTAAGAATAATATTCGCAAATTAATAGAAATACTTTCAGGCTATTATAAATTGAAAGGATACCTGAGTAAGCTTGGATTAGCAAGGGATTCTGAATGTGGATTTTGTTGAGAACACGATGAGACACTCATCCATTTTCTCCCAATGTGTGTTGCACTGTGTAACTCAATGGCGTTGCATTTGGGAGCAAACGAAATCGAAGAGGGAGACTTACCTAACCTGGGCCTTCTCATATGCTGCAGTTTATGGAAGGAATAAGATTGGAAAGTCAGGTGCAAAACAGCAAGAATAAGGGACACAATAGACCTCTTAGGTCGCAGTGCAACATCACCCTCCATACCAGTGTTGCGCATCAATCAAACCATGGAGATGCTATCTCTTACTCAAATCGACTTAAATACATCACACAAAGTTTTTTTTATGTTTGTTATGACATATAAAAACAGTGAGTATATGTAAATATTGTTTACAGAAGTTATTTATAAATATAAAATACTTTTCAGGTCAAAATATATCATATTAAACACTATTAATAGTGGAAATTAGTAATAAACTAGAAATATGTTCTTTCCAATTTTTATTATTAAAAATCACTGTCCACCGGTTTCGGCTTATGCCATCCTCTGGACACAATACGTCAAAAAGAATTAGAAGCTACGTCATATATATTGCAGAAAAAAAATTACAATAAAACAAATAAAATAAAATGAGACAATGCACAAAAACAAAATAGAAACATGTTAAAATTTGTTAAAATATGACATTAATATTGTATGTGAAAACGGACTAGCAGGACACTGTTAATAGTGTTCTCAAAGAAAAGGAAGTTTGTTATGAAACGATGGATGAAATATGGCAGATCGGAGAGATGATACAATTATGTAAAGTAGCATTGAATTAAATTAGTCTGGAGATTTGGCGTAGTACTTATGTTAGTGTACAACATACTGGAAGCGAATTTCATAAGTAGTGAAAAGAGAGATCACTTATGTTTTTTTTGTTATTTTCTCACTCCTAGTATTGTTAACATAGTTTAAATCCTAATTTTCAAAAAGAATCATGACTAATATTAATGGTAAATGTCATTTTGGAGAGTTTGTTTATTCACCTGTCAACAGCGTTTGACAGTTACATAACCTAACGGTTTGTTTACATTTTCACAAAGAGAAAATTTGCAACACGGTCGTGATGTTATAGCGAACTGACTCACGTAGTACCTCGTTTGTTATAGTAAATGAACTATACCAACTCCCCACCATCTCATGTTGACAAAAGTTATTCATACCGCTTCTTAACATTGGTGAAAATATATATTCGGCCATTTAAGAAAAAATCAATGCGATTCTCCAACCAACCACTCAACCCCTGATATAGAAAAAATTATCCCTTTCCTTTCCCGACGTTGCTAAAAAAACAAATATCATAGCTTTAAGAAATAAATACACTCTTTCCACCGAACCCCACACCCTGATATTAAAAAAAGTCTCGCTGTTTCTTTCCGAACTTGCTAAAAAACTAAATTCCATCGTTTAAAAAAAAACAGTGCGACTTCTTCACCAACCATGCCACTATTTTGCTGACAAAATTATGTCTCTCCCATTTGGCACAAAATAGATTGCATCGTGTGATGGATCGATGAATGCGTGCCGTGCCAATATGTTAACAAAAAAATTTAGAAAAATATAATAAGCTCTCTTCACCAACCTAACCTAGATGTTAAAAAAAAGGTATCCCCTGTCGACGTTGTTAAAGATAAATTCAAGGAAAGATCGACACCTTTGCTCTAAGCTACAAAATAAGACCCCTTCCTTCCCGTTGTTTAAAAAGAATTGTTATGTCTCCCTGCAGCAACCCCCGCTACCGCAAATGTGTTGAAATAAAACATGTCCATCTGGAATAGCTACAATGTAAATGAAAGCAGTTATTTTTAAATGAAAACGATTATTTGAATAGGAATATTTATTTGAATGACAGTAGTTATTCAAATGAAGAATAATTATTGGAATAATTATTTAAATAATGAATGAAATGAATCTGCAAATTCACTATTGAATACTGTAATCATGAATAAAAAGGTATCTTTTATTTCTGAATAAGAATAAGGAAGCTGGCAATTTATTTTCATTCTTATTCTGAATAAATTTTGCCCAACACTGTTCCATACATACATACTGCTGTGGTTTCACACCCGGGTTTCCAGAAATTCAAATTTGTATTTTTATTCATTCCAATTCATTTTTATCAATGCAATGATAGTTTCCACTGTTTTAATATTTTATTTTGAAAAGATTTTGTTAATAGAATTGTTTGTTAAATTTAATGTTATTGTTCAGTTGTGTATATTAATTTTATTCTATTGTACATATTGCCGTCTTCAGTATTGTATATTTTGTAATATTCAAGAGATGATCTTTGCATTTTATGCGCTGTTTAGCCACGCATCTATTTTATATTTGTACGCGATGTTTGGGCCTCTTAAAGGGAGTTCCTTAAACGATGCCGGCGTAAGTACATGTGTTTATTTTCTTTGATGCCATTTTGGTAATTTCATTTTCATTTAATATGTAGTTCGTTATTTTGGTAATTTATCATCTTTCAAGGAACTCTTTTAATTAATAATTGCTGTTGTGTTTAATTATGCACATATTAGATATAAGATCAGTTATTGTAATTTGTTTTAGAAGAAATTGTTTTTTAGTTTAAAGAGTTTAATTTTCCGTTTCGTTGTTTTCAATTTTGTTTTGTAATTATTTTTAATCACCTCGGATTGGGTGAAAAGAAGCATTGTGCTTGTGATTAAATTTCAATTATTTTTAATATACTTGTTTTATCCACGTTTAATTTAATTTTAGTGTGTTTGAATTTTGAAACCACGTGGATTTTTTGTGAAATAGGATTTTCTTCTAGAATAAATTTACCTCTTTTGTTTGTTAAAGGATTTGCATCGTCCTTTTTAATTGTAGATTCAAGAAGGTTTTGATTTTGGCCAAGACTCTCAGTCCAAGGTTTGATTTTTCCTGTAATTGTAATTAAATGTATTTTTTCTTTTTTTTATAATAAATTTAATGATTGTTAATGTCATTCAAGAGTTCAGTTCTTTTATTTTTGATTACTTATGCCCACATTTTATTTTTCATGAATAATTCAATTCTGAAAATAACCTTGAGGTTAAGTCTTTTGCGCCCTTTTAAATTTTTATCCGCTGAGCTAGTAAATTTAAATTTTCATTTTTTGTCATTTTTACTTTTCATTTTGCATTTATGCTGGTACCATCAGTACACAGCAATACATATCATACTAAAATAAAACTGAATCAATTTTATCATATGTTTTATTATGCAATACAATTCCAAAAATATTGCTGTCTGCATCTCTTTTTATATAAATAACTACGTTCTAACTATATATTACTTACATTAAGTAGCAGGGCATAAGTAAGTACTTAATTCTATAATTACAAGGTACTAAATCACAACATGAATAATTTTGGTTATTGATTGAATAAGAACACTACAACGGCCGCTAAGATAACCGTAAAGCTCAAAGTAATCGAAGCTGCCGAACCATATGTGTCGTAAAGCCAATCATTAAGTTCGTCGTGGTTGGACTCTGCCCATTGCAAGTTTGCCCTGGCCGTTTCCACAGCGGTCGCCCCAGTAACTGCGGCGTCCTTCAATATAGCGCTGTTCTCCTGAATGAATTCTTCGAACTGAAACAGAAAGAAATATAACTTAGAATCATTGCAGTGTGCAATGAAATCGACTTCAGCACCTTATCGATTTGTTCCTCTGTAGTAAGCCTGTCTGCTATACCATTAATTATGCTAGTCAACGCGTTCATCCCTTCGTAACTGTAAAATTAATTCAAAGAGTGTCGTTTGAACGCAACACAGTTGAAGGGGGCATGATTTACTTACTAGTTAACCACAGCTTCCACGTTTTCACTCAGGAATTCGAAAGCTATGTCGACATTTCCGGGATTTCCGCTAAGGACAGCGGAGAAGACTGTATTAGCGTCTTGTTTACGAATGCCTGACGTTTCATCGATGGACTTCTGTAGATAGCTGCGAAATGGAATTCATATTTTTGTTTCGATCTCCAAATTTTTCTTTTTTAAATACAGTTGATATTGACTGACCTCGCAATCTCAAGTGATCAAATAAACTTACTCTTTTAATATGGTCTCGTCTCTGCTGCAACCCAATGCTGTTAAAATCGTGACCTGCTCTGTGGCCAATTGAGTCTCTCCATACTTCTGCCATAAGAAGTCCCAAGCATTATCGATCTCTGGGTTTCGTACCGCTGAACAATAGACTACACTTCTAACGTTTGGATTAATGCTGTAATGTGAAAATTTGAGGACGTATTTTATTGCATCCATACTGTTCTTGTTTGGTGAGCATTCAGTCACTCCGATCATGTAAAAAAAAAATTAAAGAACAATGGAAACTCCGCCAAGATAAAGGCAAAACAGACCCAAAGTTCAGAATTTAGCAAAGATAGAAACATTGTATTTGGGTATTAATTGTACTGACTGGCTTACCAAAAAATCAGTATAAAGTGTGGATATAAAGAAAGGAATATTTAAAAAAAATATACCGAGCTCCATTGAGACACGTTGGATTTTTGTTTTAAAAAAATAGAACTTAGCATGTAGCAATAATGCCAGAAAAGAAGGAGTAGGAGACAGGTACTCCAGTAAGAGCGACTCAAACTGGTATACTGACGGCTTTAAACGGACTACGGCGTTGGGGCGGGAATTATACCAAGTAGCACATAATATTTAACCAATATTAGCCCCAATATAACTAATATTACAATGTTTTTTAATATTACATATAGGAAAATAATATTATAATAAATATTATAAATCTAATATTTTGTTTTGAATATTTTATTCATATTCATATGATATTACAAATTTAGATATGTCACTAGAGTACTTGTTTTTTCCTTGATTTACTCTAATACACCCCAATAATCTGTATGAAGTATTGAGTTTTGTTCTTATTGACATTCTTGAGCATTAGTTTCTTTCAAAAGTATAATATTACTTTAATATGTATTTTACATTAAAAAAAAAATATTTGTATTAGAATATGTATTTTATATCATTTAAATATTTCAAATGTTGCCACAGCTCGTGCAACTTCGTACACATTCCTTCGCTTTTGTTTATGATGGCGTTGCCGTCACTTCTGGCGTTTGTGTAATGGATAAGGTTAGGTCGTGATACGCTAGAAATAGCCAAATATGTTTACAACTGGGCTTTGTTTTTAAGATGTAGGTATTTTGATATGTGCCAATGTGAAATTATAACATCTTCAACATGTTTTTTTTTTATTTGATAGCAGTAGCTAAAAAGTGTTTAATATCCATATCGAAATTCAAATACAATATAATCTTAGGACTGGACAACTGCAATCTGTCAAGGTTTATGATACGAATGAACACTTTTCTGTAGTTGCTGTAAAAGTAGAAAAGAAAAACAGATTTTTGCAGATACCGTCAGCATGTGAATTTTTTTTTTTATTTGAGGGAGGAAAGTAATGCTTTACCTCCCTAGAGAGGAAAAGTAAATGACATTGACATGATGATACCGTACATCTTATATGTGACATTGTCGATAGACAATATTAGTACAATCGACCCTGTCTGTATCAATTTATGAGATAATTGCTAAGTTATTAGGCACTTGTCATTTTAGGAGCGAGTATATTTAAAAAAGAAATCCATAAATATTAATAATTATTTTATAATTCAGGTTTACAGGTAGTGAACTTAACCTACAGTTCTCATAAACACAGAAATAAACAAAACGGAAATCTTGTACTTGCAACAAAGTTAAATACAAGAGATTAGATTATCGATTTATGTTAACGTTGAAAGAACAGTTTATTGCATTTGTATAGCAAACTCTTTTTTTTTAATTTGAATTGGTAAATTGAATTCCAATAGATCTGTTCTGTAACCACCATGAAGTTTTACATCTTATATTCCACCACCTTATGAAACAAGTGCAGTATTTCCAGATAATTGCAATCCAGAGTGGTTCCACCAGTACAAAATTTCTTGAAACTACAGTTTTTGTTTCGGGAATATTTCCCAGAAATATCACCTCTGTTATCTACGTCAGAGATATTCATTCTTGTTAATTCGTCAGTTCTACAAGCACCTGCAACGCCCATGATTAAAGCAGCCTATAATCACATCATGTAAAGGTAATTTATATAATAAATTCCGAATAGTGACAAGTGCTGCTTTACGAATTTCAGCTGGTGTGTACGACAGATTCTCATTGTCTGTGATATCATTCGAAATATTATATATATTATTATATTCTATTATATTTATATTTTCAAATATTTGTTGTATTAGTATATATAGTATATTTCAAACCAAGGGAGGAAAATGCTATTCCAAGCCTTGCCCAAGGCTTGCAAAAGCACTTTCCTCCTTTGGTTTGAAATATACTATACTAATATAACAAATATTTGAAAAACATATAACAGAATATAGAAAATATTAAAATAAATATTAAAAATACATATGAGAGAAATATTAGAATATCATATTAAACTCATATTACAAAATAATATGCATAAAATATTTAAAAAACTGTCGTTTATGATATAAATTTATTATAATTTATTTAATATTTTTGTGCTACTTGGGTACGCTCAGAAGCCTAAAAGGCTCTTTGGGTAAGCTTCAACAAAGACACGAGTGTTCCAAGCTGAGGTTGTTGCAATCACTGTGTCCGAGAGATAGAAAGATGTACCGCGCCAGGTAAAAGCGTGGCTATCTTCTCTGACAGTCAGTCCACACTTAAAGTGATTAGTTCCATAAGCGTGGACTCTTAGCTGATTTGAGACTGTGTAAGCGCCCTAAATGAGGTGGGCACCCAAAGGAAACTAACTCTGGGCTGGGTCCCTAGCCATTCGGGTGTGAGAGGAAATGAGGCGGCGGACGAGCTGGCTAGACGAGGTTCATCAAGGCCATTCGTTGGAGCCGACCCTTCTTTCGGTACTACCAAATCGCAGATTAAAAAATCCATCAATGAATGGATACATAATCAGTCCAGAGAGTGGTGGCAAAAATCACCGGGACAAAGACAGGCAAAAGAGTTCCTAAAGGAGCAGAGGCCTGAATTCACGAGAGATCTACTGAATGAAGACAGTGCACTTAACTTGCACAAAATATCTCTAGCTCAGTGTTTACCTCGTTCCAGATACGTAATCATCAAATAATTCATTCGCCTCTTGTAAGCAAGTTGCTTCCCCTAAATCGCAAGCCCACTGCAATGTGAGAGCCGTCTTCAACGTGCCTACGTGGTCATTGGCGTTAGGTGAGAAATCAACGCTGACACGTAATTTATCCATTAAGTTTAGAATATGTTTCTAAAATAAAGGAAATATTTGATCTTAGCTATAAGGAATGGGATCTCTCTTCTAAGACTTACTTGTAAGGTTTCACCCACGTAGGAACTGCTGTCTATACGTCTTCTCAGGAACGAAAATGCGTTGAAGGCGGAGGTCCAGGGATAATAAGAGTCATCATTTCGGAGGAAAGTCGTAATCGATAATGCCCTGCTATAGGTCAGCTTGTTCGCCCTGGCTAAATTCATGACGTCGTCCACAATCTGAGCCCTGTTCAAATCGGGAAAATCAGCGGCAGAGTCATTTACAAGTGCTCTTTCCAGTTCATCCCACAACGCATCATCGTAGTTCACTCTATAGTAACCTATAATCATGTTATAACATATTGTTAGCTAAGGAAGGTAATAGGCAATGAAGACGATTTAAATGGCGTAGAAACGTTTAAAGGGGGCTTTAAAAGGCTAGGATCAATAATAATAATAATAATAATAATAATAATAAATAATAATAATAATAATAATATATCTTTATTTCATAATACCAAACAGTATGAAACACGTCAATGGAAACGGAAACTGACAGTAGTACACTGGGCAAACTGACATAGAAATTGTTATTACAAACTTAAGGCTTCAAAAAGAAATCATTTGAATTGTATAAACATTTTCGAATAAGCATATCTTTTACACTTTTTTGAAAGATTTGAAGTTTATGTTTCTTAAGTTCATAAGGTATGCTGTTATAAATTTTTAAGACTTGGGTCACTACACTTTTATGGATACGTGCATACGTAGTCTGTGGTACACGAAGGGTTGCTTTTTGACACTCCCGAGTATTATATTTGTGATTAGTTTCATAGTCGGCAATGAGTTCTTTATAATGTTTTTTCGCGAAACACGCACACTCATATACATATAATCCATGTAAGGTAAGTATACAGTTGTCTATAAACACTTTTTTACATGATTCTCTCGTTTTTAGGTGGAAGATGCTTCTAAGGCACGACTTCTGGAGTACGAAGATCCTTTCAGCATCCACAGAATTTCCCCAGAAAATGATGCCGTACGATAGGCGCGACCCTACATAAGCATGGTAGGCTGACAATGCTGCCTCTCTGTGGACCTCAGTGGATATGCTTCGCAGTGCATACGTCATTCCAGATAACTTTTTAGCGAGCAGTCGATGTGATCTTTCCAGGATAATGCACTATCAAGTAGCAGTCCCAAAAGCTTAGCATTATTTGTTGAAGTTATTTGATTATCCGCGAAGCTTATTGAGAGGTTATTTTCCTTCTTTAATGAGAATTATATCATATTAGTTTTGTTTACATTAAGTTTTAGGTTGTTTTCAAGAAACCAGTCGTTTGCTTTATCTAGAACATCTAGAGTCTCATCTTCCAATGTGTTGCTCTTTTTGTTTATAATTATTGATGTGTCATCAGCATACATAGTAAGAAAGTGCGATGTTATTTCCGGAAGGTCATTCATGTATAAAATAAAAAGAAATGCACCTAATATTGAACCTTGCAAGATACCTTTTCGATTTTCCAGCCATTGTGACCGACAGGTTTCTCCATTGTAATTCACTTGCACGCATTGCAATCTATTTGTCAGATAAGACTTTAATAATTTGTGTACTATTCCTAAAACCCATTCTCTCCAGTTTTTAAGTAAAATATTATGATCTACGCTATCGAAGGCTTTTGATAAATCTAGGAAAACTCCCACTACTCGAGTCTTTTCGGATACCGCTTGTGTTATTTTACTAATCGCCATGTAGATAGCTCTGGAGGTTGATCTTCCTTTTGTGTAAGCATTTTGAAATGGTGTTAAAGATTGCAGGATTCAGTGAATGATATTAAACGTGACAATATAGCCTTTTCAGCGATTTTAGCTATGATAGATATTAGTGCAATGGGTCTGTAATTCGTAATATTTGTTTCATCACCATTTTTGAAGATCGGTGTAATTGTTGCGGTTTTTAGTTGGTCTGGATATATACCGGTTATAAAGGAAAGATGATCATCTGTGCTATTGGTGTGCATAGTATGTCTGCACAACTTTTTATTAATTTTGTTGGTAATTCATCTGGTCCTACAGATGAAGTATCTTTCAATCCATTTATTATGTTAAAGATCTCTACGGGATCCACATTATATAATACCACAGACCTCTCGTTTATGGGGACGTGCACCGTATTTCCTCTATTTTGATTACAATTATGACCCATGCTTACGTAGTAAGAATTGAATTCATCAAGAATTTCCATAGGAGTTTGTTGCAGATGTTCACACATTTTACCAATATCAATATTTTTCCTAGGTTTGTGTCCACTTATTCTTTCCACTAACTTCCACGTAGCCTTGATTTTGTTTGTAGAACGTAAAATGTAATCGGTGTTGTAATCCTTTTTCTTTTGTATTATAATTGAGTTTAGATATGAACAGTAGTTTTTGTAATAATCTTTTGTAATTCTTTTGTTTATCATAGCTTCATATAGCTGACGTTTGATGAGACATTTATTTTTAATGTCATCGCTTAACCAATCTGGATTTACTTTGTGGCTTTGTGTATTTCGTAGTTTTGTAGGGGCATTCACTTTCATATATTTGCATCAACACAGATAGTAGCATATAAGTGAATTTATTCGGATTTTGGTGAAGGAGAAGTCCATCCCAGTCAATCTGCTGTAAGTGTGCGCGTATCTTACTGATTCTGTTGTTGGATAAATATGTTCTGACTGCTGCTTGTTCTAGCTTAGGTTGTTCCGCCTGAATTTCAAAATATGTTTCTTGTCCATAGTGATCTGAGAGGCTAGTTTTGTTAACTGAGCTTTCAAAAGTTATGTTTGTTTTTATAAATATGTTATCTATTAACGTAGCGCCACTATTATAAACTCTGGTCGGTTCTAAAATTGTTTGTTTTAGACCAAAAGAAAGAAGCAAATCTTGGAACGTTCTAACTTTTTTATCATTCTCCTTCATAAGATTTAAGTTAAAATCACCACATAGCACTATAGTATAGCTATTTGCATTGCGCTTTACACTCAGCAATATATCTTCCAGCGTGTGAAAAAATCGTTCTAAGTCAGCATCTGGTGGTCTATAGATGCATAGAATGATAAATTTGAACTTCGGTAGGATTACCGCGGAGCATTCTATTATATTTTCTATGCTTTTCTGTTTTAGATGTAGCAGTTCGTGCGCTTCTATCCCGTTGTATATGAAGATACAGGAACCTCCGTGACTACTCGCTGATCGTAGAAAACAAGAAATCATTGTATAGTTTGTTATGACAATGTGATCAATATGTGTATGTTTGAGCCAGTGCTCCGTGAAGGCTAATATAGTGTATGGTTGACTGGTGCAATGTAAAAAGGCTTCAATATGATTAATTTTATTTGTAATACATTGTATGTTTTGATGGAATAGTGATAATTTGTTGCTAATGCTATTTGGTTTTATTAATCCTTTTTGGCGGATTTCTGCCATATTCTCTCTAAAAAACGGTTTATTTTAACACCAGTTGGCCATAGCGTCGGTTTCTGAGCTTCCTCTAGCATGTCAAACGGAACGGAGATTTTGAAGGTCGAGTATTCATCTGGATGTTTAGAGTTTGTTTTTCAATTTTTAATTGGGAAATACCTTTGCGTGACAAATATGTGCGTATATCATTATCCGTCGTACTAGGTTCAAAGCCAAACGCATGTAGGTGAGCATATCTAATAGTACCTTTTAATTCTACGTCTACAGCTGTACCATGTGTTATGTGTAGTCTAGAAGTTCTTCTTTGTTTCCTAACTATCGTCGTAAATTCTGATTCATTATCTGAAACATCAATTACTGGCTTGGTTTGCTCTGTATTATTTTTGTTTATCAGATTTCGTTTAACGGCTCCTAAATACGACATTGTTTTATTACTGTTTTCGTAGATTTTTTGTTGGGTAAGGTCAGTATTTGTTTGTTTCTTTTTACAATCCATCTCTTGACCTTGTTTTCCTTGCATTTGTATATTCAATTTTGGTTTATTTTGTAGTCGGCGCCCTCTTCTGGCTGTATTTCTGAATGTTGTACAGGAAATTTTGTTGCACTAATAATGTTAATTGTTTTACCTCTTTCTGTAGGATTTGTTTTCCGTGGTTAACTTTGCAATTTCTTTAGTAAAGGTTGCAATAATGCCACTTGTTATTTGCTCCACTGCATTGGTTATTCTCTCATTGATGTATTGTTCCAGCTTATTCGTACTCATTGTGTTCATATTTACCGGTTTCGAGGTTATATTTGTTTGACATCGCTTGACAAGCCCACGATCGGAGGAGCCCTCTCTTTGATTTGCACATACTTGGTCTCAGTTAATCCTGCACACGCTATATGATAGTTTTGGTCACACTTATCGCGACAATTTATATATTCATCATAACGACCAATACTTTTTCTGCACTCTGCACACTCGATCGCCATCGCGAAAAAACCGTAATTATTTTCAGCGGGATCAAAATATAGGAGTAATTGACGAGAAACTACGTATTTACTAAAGCGAATAGGTATTAAAGTGTGGATGTTAATAGATGGAGTATCGTTTAAATTTATAAACGAACTATTGTTCTAGGTCCAAAGAGATTTGATTTTTTAATTTTACTTAATGCAGCGTGCAAACCGAGATGTAAGTGTATGTGGAAGAAAAATAGCTTTTGTAGGTTTCAAAACATAAGTACTAATGTAAGGACTGGCCCTGCTGAATAAAATATTTTAATTATCAATATAACGCGGTGTGGTTAATTTATTTTTGAAGACTAACATAGATGTGAAAATTGTCAGAAGAGTTAGATTACAGTCTTCCTGTGTCGTTGACACATGAGTGAGTGTTTAAAGCAAAGGCTATTATCCATTGCTGCCAGATCCTTTGGTTAGTTGGCTTTAGTTGGTTTAATTCGCAACTAGATTGTATTTGTATCGTACAAAGAGTAAAGTCACAGGATATATAAAATACCGTAATTGGCCGCCATATTGTGTCGAGCTTAGATGCCAAATTTAAATTCAATCATTGCAGTTTAAAGGTCTTGTCAATTTTTCTATTGAAGGTAACCAAGACGCGAAGCCGCCATGATATAATGAAACCCATTTTTCTACTGTTTTAACTCTAGTTTTTTTTTTTCTATCCCCTGGCTTCATAACCAGATGGGAGTATGTGGAGGCTATAATAGAAGATTGAAAACGCGAGACAACCAAGCTATATGTTTTATTACTTATAAATATTGATTATTTCACGCCAAAAATATCAAAACGAGTGAAGAGAAGAGAAGACAATATTCTCTCAACTTCCAAAGTAATAACAGTTTAAAAATTTGGTGATAACTTTTTTCCAATATAAATAAATTCAATTCATTGAAATAGAATTTTAAATGTAAAATATGACAATTTTCATTACCTCTTTCAACAGATTACAAAACATACCTGAGGATGGCCTAGGCCGAAACTTGTAGTATGTTAAATTAACAATTAAAGGATTGATAACTAGAACAGCAGTTTTGTGCAGCAGTTTATCGTATCAGGCGGTAGAATTAATAACAGGTCACGGTAATTTCGAATCATATTCATGTAGAATTGGGAGGGTTAATGATTCGCATTGTGAATGTGGTGGGGTAGGTACAGCGGGGCATGTCTTATTTGAATGTTCATTCGCTGTTGAGTGGCGGTCGCGTACAGGAGTTAGGGCATTAGCTACAGATATTAGAGATAATGAGTCGGTCGAATTAGGTGGTAATTTTTTAGAAATGTTACTAAGGAATGATATGAATGAGGCAGAACATTCTTACAGAAACTGCCACCAATTTGAAAAGTTTATCTCCTTCTGAGAAAACCAAAAAAAGAAATTCTTGAATGGAGTAATGGATCTTTATCAACGATTGATTAATTGGACTAATAACGATTAACAATTATTGTTAGCATTATTACTGTGCTACCACTAATTTAAAGAAAATTACCAGTTTCCTGAAGGTTGACAACTACCCATCCTTCGCTGCCCTCGTGTTCGATCACTAGATCATTGTCCTTCAGCAACCAGTGGGAGACGGTTGTGTTGTCAAAATCCGGACTTTCTTCCGTCGTGTAAGTTATTGGTATGTGCCACTTAAACGTACTGGGAGCGGCGGAATTTAGTAGAAATCTTTCCTAAAATGCAATGCTTGTTTTACTTGAGTGTAAAAATATATTTAATGAAAAAAAAAAATGCATGCTTTTGCAACACTAAAACAAATCAATTTGTCTCAAAGGAAAGTTATTGAGGCTCTTTGATGGCTGTGGGATTTATACAACCAATTTTATTATAAGTAAAATCAAACAACATCAAATTGGTGTAAGTGAATTGTTTTACTACTTTATAAAAAATAGCGTTGTCAACATAGTATTAGCATTTGGAGGTTATGGGATCGAGTGTGAGGCAAAGCAGCAATCAACATCATTTCATCAACACGTAACAATTGTGATAATATAAATTGTCTCTTCTTTTAAGAAAAGGTTTGCCATTTCTGCCTAGCAGAAAAAGTAATTTAGCGTTTATCTTAATGACTTACCTATGTTTGATGGAACGCACGCATCTATGAAAGCTTGCAAAAGGAAAGAAAAAAAAGAGCCATAGAAGAAAATCTGTATGGAAATAGTATCGTAATGCTGATCACATCGAACAAAAAAAATCTTTGAGTTGATTGCACAAATAGGGTTGGGATGAAGTATGGAACCAAGCAAATAGCTTCAAAACATTGATGAAACTTTGCAGATAAATGTAACGAAATATAATACATCTGATTTAGATTTTATTTTCGTGACTGTACTTCCATTTCAACCGGAAGTACCCTTTTTTTAATTTAAATTGAACACCTGTAAATTTTTGTAGATTATAATAGATTTTTCTCCGAATTCGGTCATATTGGTTTTAGCACCATTATCTGTAAATAATGGAGAGATACAACACTTCACATTTGCTGAATAATTAATTTTATACATTGTAAATTATTGACAAAATGATAGTCATCCTATAAACAAACTCATTTAAAATTCCTGAGTTAGCTTTTCCAAAACTTCTCTACGGATTAAATCACATTCGTCGACTATTCTTTGCCTCAACTCCTGCAAAGTAATTGGTCGCCTAATGTGAATTCGAGGTTTGAAAAACTCCAAAGAAAAAAATCTAATGGAGTAAGGTCTAGAGAACGTGCAGGCTACTTTATGAATTCTCTACATTCACTCCATCAATTTACATACAAAAAAAATTCTAACTCGCCTATCATAGTAGGGAAGCGCTCCATCCTGTTGAAACTAAAAACTTTGAAGCAACTCTCCATTGTGTTAAAGTACAGGAATAATGTGGTTTCTCAGTAGATCCAAATACTTTTTCCCATTCAAGTTTCCTTCTATAATAAGCTGGGCCTAGAAGCCTGTTTGCAACAATTCCCATCCGAAAATTTAACTTTTCAGGATGTTGGGTATGGGCTTCATGAATCCAGTGAGGATTCTTATTCGACCAGTACCTGGAATTATGGCAATTGACTGTTCCATTTAAAATAGAAAGTTCTCGCGTCAGAAAACACCATATTAGTTGCAAATGTTCGTCTGCAATACAAATTTCAGCATTCTTTCGCAAAACTCCTGGCGTAAATTCCAAGAAATATTGCAAGAAAGAATATTTTAAGTTGAAAGAAATATACAAAGCTAAACACATTTGTATCAAACCACCAGTGTTTCTTTAGCTTTCAGTAAACACGTTGTGTATCCAAGATATTGCTAAAGTGTAGGACCATGAGATCTTTTGAAATGCCGTACAAACTGTTATGTGAGGTGTTGATGAATCCAGAATGCTCTCTAGAGCAATTTTTAAGTGAAAATCGGCCCTCACTAAGTGATGAAGAAATATCATTCATTATTTCATCCATTACAAAGAGGTTTGTATCACAATTTAAACGCAGATGGAAAATGTTTTATAAGAGTGTGAGGGCCCAGTTTTTCTTGAAATACAGTGATTGGCTAGAAGAATATTCAAAGTAGATTGCCTGTTGTGAACTCTCCAACGAAGGTGGCACAAAAACAAAGTTGGCAGGCCGGAAAAAAGTTTATGTACGATTGTGGGTTCGAGCTCAACCGTATGAAGTTAAAAAATGCGAGCAACGTACTCCAATCTTTAATTGATGCCTGCCTTTCACTGCCTGATACATCTGCATCTAAGTTCGACACAGATTCTGCATTAGCTCTCATAGTTTCAAGCTAGTTGTAAAAATACCAACAGTATGAGGTGATTCCAGCAAAAGCTTTTATTTTGGAATTAGTATAGTCATACTATTATTATTTTTTATTATTAATCTCATTAATTAGAAAGGCTATTTAATCTTAAAAAATACTTAAATTTTGTTTTAAAACATTAAATAATGTGAAAATATTTTAAATTTCAAATCAAATTTGAACATGTCAGCGCGTACATTAGCGAAATGTCCATAAAACTTTAGAAAATTAATTAAGTATATTAGTTCTTACTTCAATACTAGTTATACTCAAAGTTAAAATACAATAATAACAGTGTACTGAAAACGGTTTAAGTTGTCGACTTGGTTTTGATTTCATTCAATTTAGAATGAAAAAGTACATAGCAGTAGGTCCCCAGTATGGCTTAAATGTCGTATATCTGAGATAGACAAGTTTTTCCAAATCAAGCGTTTTGCACCACTGCACTTGGCCCCAAATCCTGAAAAGCTGGCCAAAAGTCTAAAAAAAAAGTAATGTAGAAACTTTTAACTATCGGAATAGCTGTAGAATTACATATAGTATGTATTACCAACATTAGAGCAAGCCATGCATTCGCACCTGTTTGTAAAACTGACTTCCTTTGTAACGGTCGAGCACATCACTGCTGAAATTATGAAGCACAAGTGTAAGTACGTTTTCTCTAAACACGCTAAAAAGTTTATAGGTTAACATTTTTCAATTGTATTAAATGGATTCTTTTCTTGAAGATGAATACAACAATAATTGTTGATCAAAAATTAATGCTCACAACATGCTAATAAATCAGTTGTCAATCTTATTGACGTTATTTACAAGATTGACTTTAGAGAAGTCGTCAGAAAAAAAGCAAAAAGTAAAAAGTCTTGATGGATCTTGCCTCGAAACAAATTGTAGGCTGTTAATTGAATGTTTCTCTAAAACATATCAAGTACTAGGCTGCCCATAGGTGCCTCTAAGGTTTTAGGCTAGATTTGTGTAATGAATCAAGTGAAATATGTTGTTTGAAGGAAAATGTAAAAATCTATCGTTACAGCGAATGATACATCAAAAACAGTATGCAGGAATAGGCGGCCATATTTATAGTATCATATCGTGTTGCGGTCCTTGCACTACACGACATATGTATATGGTGCATTCATGCGACAGTTTTGGAAAAAATGGGCACATAACATATGTGTACTTATGAATATAGAATAATTGGTAATATTTGTGGTAGATTATCTTCCATTTCTGACTGTTTCGTGAATATAATGCAGTTTTATATTAAGTAAGTCCGACATTTTGAACCCGCCATTTGTTTTCCAAAAATTGCTTCATATTGGTAATCAGCGACTTGAAAACCTCATATACCGAGTTTCATGAATATACAACAGTTTGTACTAAGTAGTCCGCCATTTTGGATCCGCCATTTTTTTTTTTTCAAAAATAGCCTTCATATTGGTAATAAGCGACTTGCGAAACCCTCATATACCGAGTTCGTGAATATAAATGCAGTTTTATATTAATAAGTCCGACGTTTTGAATCCGCCATTTTGTTTCTTCAAAATTGCCATTATATTGGTAATCAGCGACTTGAGAAACCCTCATATACTGAGTTTCATGAATATACATGCAGTTTTGCCCTAAGTAGTCTGTCATTTTGGATCAGCCATTTTGTTTTTTCCAAAAATGCCCTTCATATTGGTAATAAGCGACTTGCAAAACCCTCATATACCCAGTTTCGCCAGATTCAAATAATAGTTTCATATTTTGGCCAGCTTTTCGGGATTTGGGATCACTGTGCACTGTGCGTCGTCTCGTGGACAATATCTAACTCGTACTATTACAAGTCACTTACCGGACTTGTAACGTAAATAACTATTGTTTGTTTGTTGTTGGACAAAGCTTCGGGTTGTGGTCAACACTAAAGTCACTAGATATATAAAGCACCGAAATTGGCCGCTATATTGTGTCCAGCTTAGGCGCCAAATTTAAATTTAATCATTGTAGTTTATACGTCCAGTCAATTTTTCTATTGAAGGCAACCACGACGCCGCTATGATCTAATGAAAACTTAATTGCGCGTTTTGCTACTGGTTTAACTCTTTTCTTTTTTCCTCCTGGCCCCATAACCAGATGGAAAGTATAATAAAAGATTGAAAACGCGAGACACAAGGATCAAGCTGTATGTTGTCAACTGTCAGTACCGTGTCAGTACAATTAGTTGAACAACAATGTTACTATGATACATTAAAGTATATAAAACAGTAACTCTAACCCATATTATGACAGCACTGACAGCTACAATTGGTTAAATATAGTAACCTTTGTAGTCAACCGCCTACAGCTGAATCAGCTGGACCCTGATTCCGCCATATTGTGTCCAAAGAAGGTTCTTTTCTCTCTAACACATTGGCGCAATAAATTGCGGTATTTTATATATCTAGTGACTTTAGTTGACACTTCTATCTATTGACGTATTGTACCATCCCCATTGCAATTACGCCGAACTAATTAATTATCGCTCCATTATTTACAGATAATGGTGCTAAAACCAATATGGCCGAAATCGAAAAAACAAGGTGTTTTATAATCTGAAATATATACAGAGTGTCACAGTATAGTCATAACAATAAAATCGACATTAGATGTGTTATATTTCCTTACACTTATCTGCAAAGTGTCATCAATACCATCCTTTCTGTTTTAAAGATATTTGCTTGGTTCCATACTTCGTCCCAATCCTGTATATTTAAATATTAAGCAGAAAATCTCTTGCTTCAGATATGGTTTTATTTCATTTTTAATATGTTGAATAATTTAATTCAGAGAGCAAAAAAGATCAAACTTCTTGCGCAGTGTAGTAAAGAAGACAACAATGGACTTCTAAAATTTTGATTATCATTAATTATGTATTATATATATTTTACTATTGAAATAATGTGGTGCGGGTAATCATACTATCTAACGTAACACTACTGTAATATACAGCACCGTGTTGGTGCTTTCGACCCTTAAAAGGGAACATCTAACCATTCTAACCATACCAATTAAATTTGCTTTTGCTGATCAAGGTAGATTTTCATTAATGATATCGATTGGTTCAAACTTTCACGTTGGTTTTTCTTTTGTTGTAGGAGCTGTCTAACCTGAAGTCTCCGGAAAAGCTGCAACCGCTTGCCTTTTTGTATTTGGTCTCCCATTTCTTTTACTCATTAAATTATATCAGCCATTACAGTATTCTAGTACTGTTGATCGAAGTAATCCTCTTGGTTCATTTTTAGCTTGTCAAAAATTGCCTGTTTCCTTGCGTCCAGACCTTTGAATCCACACAGAATGTGGTAAGCATCCTCAGTCATCCAATTACACAGTCTGCAGCGTTGATTCCAATTTTCTGTAGGTGTTCTTTCAGTACGCAGCGCCCTGTAAGCGTAAGATCTGTTACGGTGTGAAGATGATTCCTACAAAGCTGCAGCAGTTCCTCAATCGTCTTCTTTGATAGCCTCTCAATAAAGGTCTTTCTATCAATTTGCATGGTTATTTTATTCCAGTGTTCTTTGTGTTTTCCTTTTACCTAGCTTCATATCTGCTCTCGCGGTGTGTTTTTGGACACTCCTGTTGACACTCCAGGTTCTGGGCCTATACATAAAGCCGATGATCCCTTCCTTGCTAATTCATTGGCTTTTTTGTTTCCTTCGATTGCTAAATGTCCGGGCATCCACAGCAAAGCGACTTTATAGTGGTCTGCCAGTTCACGAATAGATTCCCAAACAGTCTTTGATTATATTTGGGTTCCTAATGCCCTCAGTATCGTCTGTTTTAACGTTGGTCAAACTTACATGTATTTTATTGTGACTTACCTGTGTGAGGCGAAATCCGAACTGTCTCGACTAACTGTTACCACTGGATAGCCTGCTTGTGTCGTCCAGTACTCATGAATCAGAGAGAGACACACTTCCGGTAGCTGGTCTTCATACCAGGCATCAGATAGCGCAGTATACAGATGACTAGGTACAGTATTGGAGTATTGGCTGTAATTTATTAGTTACGATGTACACATCAACATACATAAGTTACGGATAACGTTTAATGTAATTGTGCTCGTGTTCTGTTGCGACTAACATGTTCAGAACGTTAGCTATATTACTTATCTTTATATGTATAAGATTATGTACGCGTTTCTACGTAATGTTATTGCTTAATGTATTATTCCATAAATGGGTAGATTAACGTAATTGATCGTACGCATGAAAAGCGCAGAGTGTGAACTGTAAGTTAAATAAATTAATAAATCAAAATATAAATCTTGATACGCAATTTTCTGAGGATATAATAGTAAAAGAATAAATGACATTTTATTAAAAGCTATATAAAATATACATACATCTGTTTAGGGTGAATGTTTATTATTATTTATATTGTTATTATTAGTGCTGTGCAGCCGAACAGATTTTATAACCGGTTAACCGTATGTACATAATCTGTATAACCGGCGTGACCCAGTTAACCGCCATTAAACCGCCATCTTGACCGATTATCCACCTTGATCGAATAACCACCATAATCGATTAAATCGCTGTAATTTTTATATATTATATATTTTACTAACTTTTGCAATTTTTTTTTATTTTCAGCATATCAGTAATGTTGGATTTATAAATTTACTTTAATTTGCTATTCTCCTATCAGCTTATGCAAGGCCTTATAGATACATTTAGCATTTACGTGTAAAAAAGCCACTTATCTTAGGTGTGAATTTTCTTTTATTTAGCAGTGTTTTTGATTTTCTTACCGACTTTCTGAATCTTCATTTCTTTTTTTTTTTAATACCAATTGTTATAACTAGCTCTAAGAAAGTGTATCACAAACACATTTCTCTTCCAATATTTTAATAGTTACTTGTTAGCAGTTAGCAGTTTGAAGCACAACTTATTGATTGATACAAAATCCATATGTTATAAATCTACTCGATACCTCGCAAGTAAATAAAAGCCTATTTTGTTAACAATCGGCGAGTACCGTACCCAACAGTGCTAGTAGGTAAAATACTTACTCGTAAGTAATCATTTATATATGGCACAATAATTATCTGCGGTATACTACTTATTGGTTACCTTGCGCTTCCATGTCTTGTCAGTTAAACATATATTGACGGAATGTCATATAATATTTGTAATAGACATATTTCATAAATTGAAAAAATATCACTCAATACAGTCATAAAATTAAAAAAAAAATAACTGGGAAAAAGATGAGAACAGTTATGCTGTTTCTTCATTTTAGTAAAAAATTGAGCAGGTATTTTGGAAACAGTTTAAGGACTTTACTATTTTTTTTGTGTACACAACGCCCAAGCAAAATTATCAATTTCTCTTCTTAATGGTCCGTATATTAATACTTTCCACAAGTAGTCCACATCAATATAAATCAGTAAATGTTGTTATCTACGCGTAAATAAAAATACAAGTAAAAGAAAAAATGCAGTAT
Organism: Protaetia brevitarsis; assembly: GCA_004143645.1. NCBI lineage: Eukaryota > Metazoa > Arthropoda > Insecta > Coleoptera > Scarabaeidae > Protaetia > Protaetia brevitarsis. The sequence goes on along the minus strand of RXPK01002278.1, from coordinate 18,267 downwards.
ATAAGCTTTTCCAACTGTTCCTGATGATGCCAACTACTAATCATACGATGCTACAGTTACTACCTACAACACCTGTGCGCAATAATACTAGAATGTAATGTGTAATTTAATTCAGGTTTCAATTATTGAATTCACTTTTGTACAAACATGGTGTTTTGGAATACTATCGGCAATTAATGTTATAAGTTGCTAGTTATAAAACTGTCCACTATAGTTTTGACTTAATCGATTTGACCGGTTCACCATTCCGAGCGATTAATCACCGTGACCGATTAACCGCCGTGACCGGTTAATCGGTTATGATAGTAGCGGTTAACTGGTTATCCGGTTAAAATGCACAGCACTAGTTATTATTGCTATGGCGTTTCTATACCGAGGTTTTAGAAAATTGTAAGTGGTCTTTTTGACGTTTTTATATGTCAGAGTTAAATTGACAATTTAATGTTCATAATTTCGTTATCTAGTAAGTGAACTCACCCTACCCAGATATTTTGTTGATAGTTTTGTTTTGGGTTATTATTAGGTAGTTTGTCAATTAAGAGATGTCATATAAAGAATTCTGAATAAAACATTGATTATCCGGGCAAAGATTTGTATAATTGGAGCGTAATATAACATATTTGGCGCATGTAACGTGGGACAAACTTATATATTAGATATTTTGACATCATAGAGAAAAATCAAGTGATTTATAAAAAATAATGGAGATAGAACAGAAGGAAGTGGACAAGTCATTAAAGGAATTTTTTGCAATGTATATGAAAGATAGGTTGGAAGAAAGGGAGCAAATCACTCAATTATTAGCGGAAGTAAGAGATATGAGAATAGGAATTAAATCAAGTTTTAAAGCCACAGGACCTTCATATTATAAATCAAGCAGCGAAAATGGAATTGCAAAGGAAGAGGGAGAAAAATTAGAAACTTTAGAAAAGCAAAGATTTGAAAATATGCACGGTTTTACGGCGAAAAATGAACAAATGAAGAATATTATGATGCTTATGATTTTGATAATAATTTTGCATGCGATTCTGAGTGTAAAATTATATCATCCTACAAAGAGGAAGGCATGGGCATTGTTAAGAGGGAGGTGCAGTTAAATGGGGAACCTATAGTTTCTGAAGAAAGTGGTAGTAACAACGATAAGGAGGCAAGTGTTAATGGTGAAGATGATGAAAACTATGAAGAATATGAATTGGAAATTGAAAATAAGTCAAATAAGGTGGGACTAGAACAAGTTAATGCACAAACTGATGAGGAAGACGACAATGAACAAATTGACAATCATTAAATAAAATATAAAGAACTTATGAGCAAGCAAGACGAGAAGTACATTACACATTACATTGGTTAGGAGATACGAAGACTCACCAATTGTTTTACAAGAAAGAAGACTCAAATTACTACGAATTAATCAACAGGCACAGAGACATCACCAAAGAAAAGTTAGAAAATTATTATTTGAGGTATCAATGCAACAAGCAGATTTGAATGTTATTGATTGGAAAAAGAAAAAGAAATAGATGGTAACGAAGTTTGTTGAAAAAGTTAGATAGTTTATAATTGAAAGTTAATTATGTTAATATGAGTTCATTTACGAATTGGGGAAGAAAAATTAAAATTTCAAAATTTTATTAACAAAATTTATTAAATTTTTATTTTGGGGGATAAATGCTATGGCGTTTCTATACCGAGGTTTTAGAAAATTGTAAGTGGTCTTTTTGACGTTTTTATATGTCAGAGTTAAAGTTGACAATTTAATGTTCTTAATTTCGTTATCTAGTAAGTGAACTCACCCTACCCAGATATTTTGTTGATAGTTTTGTTTTGGATAATTATTAGGTAGTTTGTCAATTAAGAGATGTCAAATAAAGAATTAAGTGAATAAAAAATTATAATCCGGGCAGAAATTTTAATAATTAGTGGTGATAATATAACATTATTATTAGTCTGAGGGGTAGGAGGTACTCCCTCCCCCACTATTAGCTTCTTGTGAAGACTGGTTACGTCATCTTTTGGACCATGTAGTCTGCTGCAAATTATGTTAAAAAGATTTTTTAATATCTGTTATAATTTCGGAGAGATTCCTAAAAATTGAAAAATCGCGCAAACTTTGAGGCGGGCTGTATACCCTTAAATTGGGCGATTGGGCAGAAAAAAAATTGCGTCGTGTCTCTATCATGCTACTCTTTCAGAGTTTGACAACTGCCGACGTTCTCTTGTGTGTGGATTACATCAGGATTAGTGGAACAGAAGGCAACAAGTACATTTCCAACAAATACAGTCTAGAAGAACGATAACAAATCTGCTGGCAGAGCACGACTGTCCATAGAATAGGCGTTTTTTAAAGACAATCCTATTTGTAGATTATGCAACGAGGAGAAAGGAAACGCTCACCAGGTTGCTCTTGTATGTTTTGCATTGAAACGGCGAACATTTGCACTACTAGGAAAATCGATCCATTGTTAGTCACACAGGCTAATGAACCTGGTAAAAGGAACCAACCTGTTTGTCTTGAATAATTTACTAGGTACGGAATAATACAATGGGCCTTAAACCACTGTGTTAAGGGTATGAATAAAAGATCTGAACCGTACACGGTGTCCAAATTCAATGAAATCAAATCAATGATTTTTAACAATTTTTGTCCATTACTTGATTACACCGCGCGCTAGTATCACTATCTCGAGCTCACCCTTCATATTTTACAATTATATCATTATTTCAGAAGTTTGCACAAGAATCTTACAAACCGTGCCACGGATTAATAGCATAAAAATAATTTGGGGTAAGACGAAAGGAAAAGATGATTTGTCGCAATTTAAAACTTTGGAATATTGGACATTCTTCTTATGATGTACATACTTATCCTTCAAATATTGACGTATTCCTTCTCGATAACTTTCCTCGCCCATGAAATTAACCATCATCCTGATAACGGATGCTCCTTTGTTGTAGGAAGTCGAAGCGAACTTGTTGCTAATTTGACTTGGAGTTGAAGCGTCCGAATTCAAAGCAGCGGAACTTTCCAAAGCATCCGCGGCAAATATTACCTGCTGTTGGTCTATTACGAACTGTTTCAACAATTCCCATTTATCCTCTACCTGTGCACAAGAGAAACATGTGAAAGTAGGTATTTCCTTAAGAGTGGGCAAGATTATAAAAAATATCATCACTGTCAATAATGGTAAAATTCATAATTTTTTTAAAAAATAGATGTCTCTGTAGGTACCATTCCTAACGTTCCTAACAAAAAAATATTTATGCTTACAAATGGGGTGGTTATGGTTATGAGAAGTATTTGACGAAAGGTAGGTACCCAATGCGTACAGTAAAGGAAAAAAACTATCGGGGATAATGAAAAAAAAAACATGTTTAATTTTTGGGGAATATATGAGGTACTTTCTTTTTAGCATTGATTAGTGAACAAAACCGGTTTTGTTCAAAGGAATCATGTTCTATTTGAAAAAAATTAATGTTGTGATTTATCCCCACTACAGCGAGAACCCCCTTTCCCTTGTGGAACATAATATTTTTAGGTTCAATATGTTCAAAACGTGTATGCTTTTGTGCGTTCTTTTCGCAATACAAGTTGCTGAACATGATCGTGATAAACATTTAATCACGTTTCGAAAATCATGATTCAGAAATTTACAAATAGAAAGCAGCTATGGTGGTATAGTGAATATTAAATATGAGAAATAATAAAAATAATTTATTAATTGTTTCGACTGGTGGAAATATGTTATGTTATTTTCTTTCACGGTTTTAACATTCGATGTTAAAAAGATGCCAAAAATGATTATTTATTCTTATATATTTGGTAAAAGTATTTTTTTACATTTTCAATTATTAAAGAATCGGGTACAGTTATTTTAAATCTTATTAAAAAAAAAATACCCTAATCTGACAGTCGACACAAGGAGATTAGTACCATTGCATTTTGAAAACTAAACTTAGTCTTCTGAAGTCTATGTCAAAGTGATTTTTTTATGACAATTTTTCATTAATAATAATTGGCACGGCAATAAATATAGCGGTGAATGTGTTTTTTTTTTTACATTGCAAGTAACTGTGAAATGCGAGAAAATGCCATACGCTTTATCGCACTAGTCACTCACCGTGTTTGCAGTTGACCATGCCAAAAACGGATTTGACATTGGATAACTGATTGAACACAGCTAAAATGCGTAATGTCAAAATTTTGAATTTCCTAACCAGATTGAGTATGAGCCATGTGAATAAATTATCCGCCAATAGATAATTAATAAAACATACCTACATGAAACATACTTTATTTTTGATGTGTATTCTTTATTTCTCCTTTTCGAATTTATCGGCAGTCCCGATATATTCAACCACGTATTAGTTCCTAACGGCCGACATGCTACTTGTGTATTTCTGTTGTAAATATTTAAATTGAAAGCAAAAGTTATATAGTTGAGTATTTCAAATTAATGCAATTTCTAATAATCAAAAATCAAAAAATATTCGGAGGAAGCTATATTGAGTATACATGAACACCTTGAGCGTTCACGTAGGTATCATTTGCAGGGCACTTTTTAAATCTTCTATGAAATGACAAAGAAAATTTAAGATACGGCGGTATCTACTGCTGTCAACCGAAAAGATATAAATTCTTATTATTATTATTTTTTTATATCTTGTTATATCTATCTCTATTCTCTAAGGCCAACCATTTACAATCCCACAAAAATTGTATACGCAATTTTCCCTGACAGCCAAACACGGCGGATAGTTTTTTTCCTATGTTGTACTAAGGACATCGTAGGCAAATGTTTATAGTGCGACCGTTGTCTTCATCTGTTCAACATACCCACATATCTACGTAGCTCACTCGTATGCCCTGGGAACACTGTGGTATATAGTACTATTGCAGTGTTTTTGTACGTAATACGTATATTAATTAAAATATAAACGAAAATATAGAATTTATCTTAAAATGTAATAATATTGCATCATTTATTAGATGGATATTTCATATTTCAATATTCTGTATACGTTTACGGCTCCATCTTACAGCAAAAGGACAAAGGTGGTGTTTTCTATATAGGGGTGTTCTAAATACTTCTTTGTACATGTAATTGTAAAAAAAATTGCCGAGATACATTTTCGTTTTGCACAACAGGTTTTGGCATAACCACTGTACGATTTCTTTCTTTCTTGTACATCGATGTATGTAACATCATCTGCGGGCTCAGACTCCTAGTTCGTATTTTTTTATATTAGATTAAAATTAAGTTTATTCTTATTTACTTTTCCAACATGTTCAACTTGAGGCTCAATAACTAGAAATACTTACTTATTACTATATAATTTTATATTAATTCTTCCGTAAATATGCAAAATCTAGGAGTTATAGTTATTACGATCTGCAGGGATCTGTAACAATCTTGCCAGCCTTAAATGTAGCGATTTATCTTTGCGCAATACTAAACCTGCATCTCTCATTAAAGCTTACCTCGTTAGTAATAACATATTGGTAATAACGTGCGAAGCCTTCGTTCAACCACGTGTACGACCACCAATCCATTGTCACCAAATTTCCGAACCACATGTGCGTAAATTCGTGGGCTATTACTGCTGCTACTCGTTGCTTGTAACTGGCAGTTGCTTCGGTATTGTGCCAGAGGAGGGCGGTTTCCCTAAAAGGTGCAAAAGGATATAATATGTACTACAGTGCCCTCCAAATCTAATGTATCTCCTTTGCAACGACCAAATATCGATACTACTTTTCGCGTAACAAGGTCAAGTACTTCGGCTCAGCTCGGATTCGCAGGTAGAAAAAGTGCATAGAGCATATTATCATTATTAAGCAGGATGTAATTAAATTTTCTTAACATATTTAAAGGACAAAAGAATTTTACCAATGAAACATTTGCATATATTAATCTGTTGGCTGTTATTAAGCTCACTAAACCGCAGGCGTCTTTATTCCTTTAAAATTTGTCTTGGTATTTTTCGTTCATATCTGTTTTTATTATATATTTATTTTTCATTTATATTGATATACAGGGTGAGTTTTTTTTATCTTGAGACAACGGAATATCTCTAAAATACTGCAACAAATCAAAAAAAAATCTTAATAAGATTTGTTATAATATAGGGGGCTCACTGAAAGTCCGAGAATTTGAAATTAAATAACGTTGTATTTTTTCCATTCGATGTGTGTTTCTCGAGGTATTTGACTGTGCAAGGACTTCTGTGACACTCGGTATATACCGGGTGTCCAGCCTAAGATGCAACGGTCCATAGCCGATTTATTATTGTTTCTCTGGAAAAATGTTTCAAATAAATGTTACTTCGAATCATATTCTACATATTTTAAAATTATTTTCAGTAATGGCGGACTTCCGGTTGTACCGGAAGTAGATACTAACTTTATTATTTTAAATGGAACATCCTGTATATTATTGTATTTTTGTATTCCTTGTTAAATTTAAATAACAATCGTTAGGGCATACATTGGGCTAAGTTGTACAGTTTCCGAATTACATGACATTTTTCGAAAAAAAGTGACATTTGCAACGTCTGCGGTGTTTGGAAATATTTCCGGAAATACAAAAGTTAGAAAGATGCGGTTTTCAATTTTCGCTTAATCATGGAACAGCACACGTCTTTTATTTTAAAATTGTTGCGTTTAAATTACAGCGTTATTAAATAGGAATCTGTAATTTTCGAACTCTAAAATCATGGGTAACTTGATTTTTTTAATTGAATGGTATAGCGATTTTTACATAAATACATGTAAAATTTAATTTTCTTTCGATTTTACCGTTATTGGTAATTCTTTTTAATTTTAAGATGTAGTTCGTTGGTTTGAATTTTAAAATCGTCCATCTAGTAATTCGTTTATTAATAAGTGTTATATCGTTGTGCACAATTTACATGTAAGGCTCTTTAATAATTTTCGTTTTAGAAGTGATCGCGTTTAGAGTTTAAATTTTTCCGTTTTTTTTGTAGTTTTCAGATTAATTTTATGTTAATCACCTCGGGGTAGGTGAAGAGAAGCTCTGGGCTTGTATTTTTGATTTCATTTTGATTTTACTTGGTTCTCCACGTTAATTTTATTTAAATTTTAGTTTGCTTTGAATTTTTGAGACCACGTGGATTTTTTGTGGAATAAGAAATTCCTTCTAGAACGAATTCACCATTTTGTTTGATAAAGGATTTGCATTGTCCTTTTTAAATTGTAGAGTCATATGCAGGTTTGTTTTTTGCCAGAATCTTATATTCATGGTTTTAATTTTTCCTGTAATTTGTATTAAGTGTTTTTTTTTTTTTTCTTTTTACAATAAAAGTTAATGATTTTAAATATCATCTTAAATAGTTCTTTTATTTTTGAATCAGCCATTTCAATTTTTGGGGATTTTAAAGAAAGTCAATTTTGCAAACGCCCACTATTACTTTTTATGAAAGTTACTCTGAGATATAAGAATCTCTGGCGCCCTTTTAAATTCATCTTTGCTGAGCTAGCTAAATTAATATTGTCATTTTTAATTTCTTTAAACTTATATGCTTGGACAATCAGTTCATAGCAATACGTATTGCGAAACGCCGGCCACCTCCCCTCGCACTTCACCAGGTTTGGAACTGGTTGCAGTAATACTGCCATGCTTAGAAAGTGGCCAACAGAATACAATAAGACCACTGGAAACAAACAAAATTTGAAATTAAAACAATGTATAATTTATTGAAGCGCGTTGGAAATGAACATAGCAAAGATAAAAGAAAACACAACATTACTGGTATATCCATAAATCAGAACATTTTTCGAACTACATTACTTGCGAGCGTCTTGCTCGCAACAGCTTACACTTTAAATGTTAGTGCTGTCATTATATAGAGAATTTGCAAAATGTTCAAAATGCTATCCGTATATACTTTTACTGACGTCTTCAAAATTTTACATTCGTTTATTTTTATCTATTAATTTTTAAAATCAGTGGACGAAAAATACTCTGTAGCTCTAGAACCTACAAAGGTATATTGCCGCCTTACTTTGAATCTTCAGCGTCCTTCCTATAAGTGACCAATCCCCAATTTTCCATAGCTCCGGCAGCAAAGTCTGGTATTGCTACTTGATCCATTTTGTCAACGTTTTCCATAGTATAATATTCAATCCCTGTGAACTCGTCCAATTTCTCCAGCATTTTTGGACCAACTGTATAAGCATATTCGGCTGTAGGAAGGGCACTCTCTCTGCACCAAACGTCGTACTGTTCGATATCTCAAAAGTTTTCTCGACTCATAGCCTTTGAATTTGATCGATGAAGGCTAGGAGGTATGTAGACATCGATGGAGTGGGCGCAAATTGATCTTTAGTACTATAAAATATATAGTGTGGATTAATGGATGTTATAATCCGTAAAGCGGTAGTCAAAAATTATTTGTTCAAAATAAAAGTAATAATTCAGTTATCTATTAATATAAGAGTAGTCTTGTATTGTACTTACTTACAGTTGAGGATTTTGTATTTCCTAAGGAATGGTAACCTTCTGGTCTTGTGATAGAGACGATGAACTCTGCTTTAAAATTTGGTTCGTCGAAGGAAGGAAAAGCTCGTCTGGCATGTGTCGGCTGGAATTGTGTGGTTGCTATGTATCTATAAATGAACAATGTTAGCCATGCAAATCGTTGCATTAAATAAAAGTGAATGAACACCCAGAAGTAGTTGCAGTTAAGATGTATAATACAGTCGCCGACATTATTGTTTAGCACTTGAACGAATAGCTCGACGCTTTGATAGAGCTGAATATTAATGTCGGTGACTGTATCTAAGGAAGAATATACAGGGTGTAACAGCGGTAACGCTGTGGTCTCTCGTAGTCAAATGGCAAGAATTTTTGAAATGTTTTATACTGGGATATATGTAGGCGGATCAGATCTACAATTTAAAAATAATGTGCAATATACAGGCTGTTCCAAAATTTAGCAGCGTATCAAAGTTATGTTTTTCTTAATGGAACGCCCTGTATTTAATGGCATTTTTGAAATGTACGCTAAAAACTAGAACAATTTTATTTAAGGTTCCCTATACCTACTTTTTATAGTTTATGAGATATTTCAATTTGTTTAAAAATGCAATGTTGCAAAAAAAGTTTAGTATCTCGGAAACGAATTAATTTAGAGAAGTGAAATGAAAACCGTAAATAGCAAATCCTCTGGCTGATTGAATGCGACATTCTACGTTTTCTAATAGTATACAGGATGTTCAAGTACCTAAGTCAAAGTTTGTGAATTTTACTCGTGCATAACTTTGTTATTTTAAATGGAACACCCAGTATATTTTTACGTTGACAGATAGAAATTTTTATTTTCTTTAAACCAGTATTAGGAGTCCCTATACTCATCTCCACTAGTTTTTAAGTTATTTGGATTTTTTTTAAGTGCTCTAAGTAATTTGTCATTACCTTAATTTAATCTAGGTAGCTGGTGATTTTTTTGAATGTGTCAATTTGCCGTGCATCCCATCAGTACCATGAAAGCATTCTCGTTGCAAGAAAGAGCTGATATGATTTAGTTGCTGGCGAACAAACTTCGTGAATTTTATTCGTCCCTAACTTTGTTATTTTAAATGGAATATCCGGTGTATGTTTACATTGATTTATTTAATTAATTTTACTATTCGAAAAAACTTTATTTTTCATAGTTTACCTGAATATCATAAACGCTAAGAAGTATATACAAACTAAACAAAACAACAGTAAATATTTTTTGTATAAAAAGGTAATAACAAGAGATTTTTGTATGTTATCTATAAAATAAAGGAAAAAAAAACGCAAAAAATATAACGAAAAGGCACTGCGTTTAACATAATTGCCGTTTTCTCCAATGCACAAACATTGCTCTTCTTCAAATGCTCTTCTAACGTTCTCAGCATATTTGGTGTTATCTTTCCGATCACTATTAGGAAATTTCTATCAAGGTAATTTCTGACGGACCGTTTGAAATGGGCAAGAGCCCGTCTAGTTGAAACCACATCCGGTTTCATAATATTTAAGGAATGTTTTCCAAAAGGGCACAAAGGTCCCTCTTAAGGAAGCTTAGAAAATTCGTTTCCATTTAGATGTCTATTAAGAAATGTGGACCCAATTCCATGATCACCTATAATGCCTCCAAACACGTTCAAACTCCACCCATGCTGCCGATACAAGGTATGAAAAAGATGACGATTTTTGGTATCATAATAATGGAAATTGTGACAGTTTACTAGTCCGTTATTATGAAATGTGGATTCGTCAGTGAATAGAACATAATTAAAAAAATCATTATCTTCTGCGTATCTATCGAGCACCCACACGCAAAAATCAACTCTTCGCTGATAATCCATAGGTTATAATTGTTGTGATGTTGAAAGTGGTAGGGATGGTATTTGTGTTTTTCAGGATCTAGATACACTCATGTGACTTAAATCAATTCCTTAGCAATATTTCTTGTGCTGCTATGCGGTTCTTCAATGACTGCTCCTAATACCAAAAATTCATTTTCTTCGCTTAGAATTGTTGTTTTATGTCGCTTTATATAAGCAACGTTGCCTGTGGTACGAAATCTGTCCAACAGTTTTTCAAATACCCTTTTATCTGGATGTTTTCGATTAGGGTACTTCTGCGCATACACCCGAGACGCAAGGAAGCAATTTTCCTGACACTCACCAATAACTAAAATCATATCGGTTCTTTGTTGCAACGAGTATGCTTTCATGGTGCTAACTGGATACAAATCAAATGACACATTCAAAAAAATCACACAGCTACCTACATTAAATTAAGTAGATAATGACAATTAATTAAACCACCTAAAAACTCAAATAACTTAAAAACTAGTCCAGATGGGTATAGGGACTCCTAATATTGGTTTAAAGAAAATAAAAATTCCTATCTATCAACGTAAAAATATACTGGGTGTTCTATTTAACCCTAGTCCTACCAACGTTTTATCGTAACGTGTCCTACCAAGGTGTGCTCACAGGCACACCATCTATTTTACACATTGTTGATGTAAATAATAGCAAAATATACATTATTTATTTCATGTAGTAGGTATACAGTAAGATTAAAACATATAGAAAGAATATTGTGTGTCAGAAGATATAATTTAAAATAGTACAAGATAGTAAAATATTTGAAAGTTATTTATGTAGTTTGCATTGGTGCACGTGAGTATTTTCTCTGAAATGTCCACCACAAACCGTTTGCTTACACTTATCACATAACTGTGTTGACATTCTGCTTTTCTTTGATGGCAAATATAAGCACCTTTTCTTTTCTTACTTCTCGACCGAAGACTCCCCTGTGGTTGGTAACTTGATTCAACGTAGTTTGTATCAATGAATATGACTTTTATGCAAGCCACTCAACTACGACGTCTAATTTGCCCCAGTACTAATTCTGTTTGTAATTTCTCGTAAGAAAATTTTGCGAAGTCTTCGTTTTTTGGAAATATGCCATCAGGATGGATATTTCTCCAAATGACAAATGAAGCTACTCCACACACATCAATTATATTGAAAAAATAGACAAGGCCACCTATTAGTTTGCGTTTCACTGAATATGTATGTACCATCTGATCAAGTGTATCCGCCCTCCTTTCGTGGAATTGTAGTACTTATTGATTTCAGATTTATTTTTATTTCCTCATCAATGTGGAGTCGTTGTGCATTGTAGATAATAACATGACACAGCGATTTTTCTTCGGTACATAAATACCAAAGTCATTGTCTTCTGAAAACGAACAAGTTGCTTTCAATATTCCGTCGCCTGTGAGGTAAAAAATTTGGTGATATGCAGCGCTTATTTTTTCTGACGTTCCTACACAAGTTAGGCCTTTGGTAAGCAAACTGGATGCAAGCTCGTAGCTGGTGAAGAAGTTGTCGAACGTAATATTCTTTTAGTTCTCAAAAAGGTTCACAAGGTCTTCAACCACCTTTGCGCTAAGTTTCTGTTCTGTTGAGAACCTTCTTTTCCTAAGTACGGGTATACCACGTAACGGATAACTAGTTCCACTATTCGCATATCCATCAAATTTCATAACGTACTTATCTGGCAGCTTGGCAGTACTGTCGGAAAGATACACGCCTCTAAAAGGCACCAGTTGTTCATCGATGGTTAGATTACTGCCAGGAAGATAATATTTCAGCAAGTTTGTATTAACACGGTTCCCACAGGTCTCTAATTGGTGCCAACTTGTCCTTTTGCCTTCGGAGGGTTTCTGGTCGCTTTATCGTCAAACGAATAAATCTTAGTAATTGAGAAATCTATTTCGTCAACACACAAGCTCGATATAAACAGGATTTCCATATAAAGGATTACCAAGCTCATTATAGTCCACCATTCCTTGTTTATTTCTTCCAGCAGTATCAAAAGCCCAAAAAAGCGACGGATTCAACGTCGTCAACTGGTTTCCACAAATCGCCAAGATAGCGAACAGCCTCCTTATTAGTGAAAGTAACCACAAATAACCAATAACCGTATCATCAAAAAAAACAATTGAGATGCGTCACAAGGAGTATCAACATGCAACTCCAGGGGAAGTTCACTTTGTTCAAAGCTGTTGTAATTATGTGTGTGCACGTGTTTTTCCCTGGCAAATCGGCGGTGCATTCCACTCGTACATCTTTTCCAATAAAAAGTTTGCGAAATGGCCAGGCGGTATCATCATCTAACATCACTATCGTCAACTCTTACTTGTTCATCGCTTTCTTCATCGCCAGTTTCTTGATAATCCGCTTCAACTAGAAGAGGTTTCGTCATTTGGCTCTTCTTCATCTTCACCATCATCTTACATCCCTTCCCAAATCCTCATCACTTTCGTAACAATGCATCGAGCAAACTCCTTTTCAGTTAAGTGGCCCGGCGTCGGTCAGTCAACCAATCGGTCATACTTTCTGCATAAATTTCAAAAACCAAATAAGCATAAAACAAACAAATCTAATTTTTACTGGGGTCAATCAAAACTTTATTTTGCTTACCTGGTCTATAACTATACTCTCCACTAGGTAAAAGAAATAATATAACCAATAGACCACCTAAAACGGCCAATGCGTTCGTTAGGAAAGTCACAATACACTGATAGCAATGCAGTTTGTAAGCTGACTGTTTTTAAGGCAAAATGCATTTAGGGAATTCCCCTTCATATGCAACTGGAAAGTCTTACATACAAGGGAAAGTCCCGAAATATAAAGCATAATCTTATTACGGGGATTTTACCCACATACCTAGTTTTAAATAACAGTAAGAATGCATTTTATAGTATAATAACAATATGTGCCTCAAAGACACCACCTTGTAGGACGTGTCGGTAAATTATGTTTAATTTTTTTAGTAAAAATAGGAAAAAAAAAATTTTTAAAAATATTTATGTCATTCTGTGTTAAATAGTTTATTTTGAGAATACAAAAATCCTCCAGTCTGTGGGCAGCTTAACTTACAAAGTTCCAGCAATTTCAAATCAATTGTGTCTCAAAAAGCCAACACCTTGGTAGTCTAGGGTTTAAAAATAACAAACAGTACGCACGAATTAAAATTCCACAAATCTGTTGACCTTAGGTACGTTGAACTTCCTGTAGAGCTACTGCGAAAACGTTGAACCTTGTCGGCATTTCAATCAGCCAAAGGATCTGCCATGTACGGTTTCATTTCACTTCTCTAAAATTAATTCGTTTCCGAGAATACTAGACGTTTTTGGCAACATTGCATTTTTTAAACAATTTAAATTCTCTTGGAACTATAAAATTAGATATGAGGGAACCTAGGGAAATTGTTACCACATCTGAACACCACAGAGACGCCAGGCGGGTTACCGCTGTTACACCCTGTATGTGTGAAAGTCATTATTTCTTAGATGAGCGTGTGAAGGTTTTTGAGCTGCAAGAGGAATGAACCATTGAGGTATTTCTGAATGTTTACTCATGTTAAGGCTGTTACGTTCAGTTTTATTATCCTGTAACGCGTATTGTATAGCTAGGGTTACCGCCGTCCCGCTGTCCGTCTTCTTTATGTGGACTCTATGATCATCATAGGTAACTCCTATCTCAGGGTCACTCGGTCCGTATTGCCTTATTGATGTCGCATATTGTGCCGTTCATGGTGATCCTTTTTTTTTGCCGTTATCGTGCAAGTTTTCTGACAGTCAGAATTCTGAAAGACAATCGATCGAAGCGTGCGAACATTTGAACTGGCGAATTGATTTTGTCTTTTGCCTTTTGGAAGTTTTTTTTTTCGCTCTGCGGATCAATTAATCAACTTGTGAAATCTTATTGTGGTGAATTTTAGCGTTTTAGACGCCTATTTTTCTAGTAACGACGCAATTTTTGCGGGTTTTGTTTTGTCACTTCTACGCGCTTTTTTTTTGCGCTTCGTAATTTGTGCCCTATTTAACCCAAATGCTAAATTATGCTCAAAGTCTATTTCTGGTATCACGGTGCAATTCAACAGCCACAGGGACCGCTTCTTTGGAGACCATCGAGGCCCTCCCCTGCGGGAGTTTCATGTGAAAGCAGAGGCTATAAATGCGATCCTTAGACTGAAAATCAACAACCTGTGGCATCTCAGGACTAGGGTTGGGCAACCACTGATATTGACTACGGGTACAATACTGGGACGGGGCTATTGCTGCAGATTCCCATGGACAGTATGGCACTCGAGGTTATCTTTCACTGAAAAGTGAGCATCTCCATACCGAACAAAGAAACAGCCACGAAGTGATATCACTACTTTCGATTACTAGTTCGCGGACGTATCCAAACAAGGATATCCATAAGCCTGAGGAAGCATGTGACGGTCTTCCAGGAGGTATTCGCCCTTGCAGCCTGCGCTGAAATGTTTGCAAAATAAATATAATGACTGACAGCCAGACTGGTATCAAGGTGGTTTCGAATCCTGTAACTAGGACAAAAACTAGCTAGAGACTGCAAGCAATCCCTCAATGCACTGGCAACGAGACTAACACGGTGTCTCTGATTTGGGTCCAGACATGAGGATATAAAAGGGCAATATTGTAGGCGACGAACTAGCCAAGATGGGCCCTAAAAGACCAGTTCATAGGTCCAGAGCCCGTATGTGGAATTACTAAGACTCTGCAAGAAGGGAGATTTGACCTAGTTAGATAAAGAAAGTTATAAAGAAATGGAGGTCGAACTCCATACTAAAGCGCTAATAGAGGATGTTGATAATTTACTCAGACGCAGCAAGAAAGAAGTTAAAACCATTACTGGGTTGGTAAAAGGACACTGTCCCTGAAAAAGCATCTATACAACACAGGCCGGTAAGCGAACTGTGAGGATTATTTTAATTTATCGGGAAGCTCACTATACGTCAAGCAACAATCAACAACAGATTCTAAAAAAAGACCGTAAGCGAAGCTGACCCTTAAGATCACCCAATTCTAAATGTAAATCTACTAACTTCTTTCACTTTTCTTCAGTCGTACTTTTCGAAGAGTTTTAGAAATTTTTACGGAAGGGTCGAAGGGTGAGGTGGTACAGGGGCGGCTTTTATTGTTTATAATAAGGGGTATTAAAATACATAATCAACAGTTTAAATTAGGGATTCATTGCAATATTTTCAGGCAGAATTAGTTGCAATAAAATCAGGCAGTAGTTTATAGTAGGCGCGAATGGGAATTTATGCGGGACGTGCAGAATTATAACAGATAGCTTATCTGTATTAGAGGCGTTAGGGAATTTAAAAAAATCCGACTGATTTGTTGTTAGTACTTGGGAATATGTTGCGCGAGGGGGTATAAACTTTTTTGACTAAGGAGCTCATGTAAGGTACAAAACGGTAATGAGAGGGCGGATCAATTAGCGAAAGAGGCGGTATCTAGGGGAGATAGCTTGATTATTAGATTTGGCTAATTTCGGCTGAGTGTAAGTTAAAAAAGCGTTTAGGGTTAAAACTTGATAATGATTGGCAGAGTAGGTGGGATAATAACCTTAAATGGAGGTGGACTAAGGAAATATATCGGAAGCGCTACACGTTTTAGGGAAATGAGGGTTAATTTATCGTATCAGGCGGCTAGGAATTAATAACAGGTCACGGTAATTTTAAATCATATTTATGTAGAATTGGGAGGGTTAATGATTCGCTTTGGTGAGTGTGGTGGGGTAGATACAGCGCGGGCATGTCTTATTTGAATGTCCACTCACTGATGAGTGGCGGTCGCGTAACGGAGGTTAGGGCATTAAGCTAGGGGGTTAAATTGGCCGCGACGCGAAAACAGATATTAGAGATAAATGAGTCGATCGAATGGTGGGATTTTTTTAGTAATGTTGCTAAAGAACTAGATAGGCTACGCATGATATTTAAAGATAGTTAGTAGAGTAGCACGCATATTAAATGAATATTTTAATGCTTCTTTAGTCGTGCGAATTGTGTGTAAACTATAAATATTTAAAATATAAAATATTTATTTAATTACTCTTGGTTTAGAATAATTAGGATTAAGTTACTATTAAAGTATTAGAATAGGTACTGCTGTTGTTTTGTTTGTTTTTTAGGTCATCATCTTTCCTGTTCAAACTTCTGAATGCATGAAAAGGGAGCAGCTACGCGAGAAACGGGCAAGGCTGTCGGAATTTGAGGAGACGTGGAAGCTGCTTCTGCGGCACTCAGAAGGCATAATAATAAATGTGTGGCTATCAAGTAATAAGGTCTGGGACTTCTTCCCAAGAGCCTCCCAGAGTAAGGTTTTTTGCCATGGTTTTCCCCTATACCTCCTGGCCATTGGTTTATGTAAGTATACTATATATAATCAGTGTCCTGGCGAATAGCTGGGAGATAACGAAATCTTCCATGGGCGCATTAATAATAACTGATAGCTGACTGATTTACATAGACTCGGTAGTACCTTTTTACCTTTTTTAGTGAGCACGGGTAGATGATTTGCAATAAATTTAGTTTCATAAATAAAGTGTATCTACCGAAGAAAGGAAATGAACAAAATTGCGATGAATTACTGGTGTCGTCACTGGCATTTGTTAAATAATTCTCTTACTCAAACTTCCATCGTCGTCCGTGTAATAACTTAATAAAATCCAAAATATCTTCATGCACAACCCAGTAGTTTTCGAAGTGCAACACGTAATACCATCAAGATTTCATTCGTATTGAAATGATTTGCTGACGTTCTTCACATAGTCACAACCTACCCGGGGTGGGGTCCGCACCTTCTTGACTAGTTATGATAACTGATGCGGCTGGGTAAGTTTGATGTTGGCAGAATTTCAAAATTATTTGTTTGTAGCTTTAACTTCCACCTCGATTGCTACGGTGCCCGATGTTTTCGATTGTTAGAAATTGCAGTCAACGTCAGAACTATGATGATATCCTGGGGTTTCAATTCGTAGTATCTGTGGGAAGCATCTGCGCTAATACCAGTATGTAAGATTGAGCTTAAAGGGAAGTTTCTAAATCCATAGTGAATCTGCAAAATGAGTGCAAAATAGTATCTATTTTAAGTACAAAATAGTAGTTTTTCGATGAAATAATAGGAGATACAAAACACTCTTTCGCGTTAAATATATACAGGGCGTTCACGGCAAGAATCCTTTTATAACTCGTAAACAGTAAAGAAAGTTTTTATAAATGCTGTAAATCATTTCTTCTATAACATAAGCTTATTGGCATTTGTGCAGTAGATTTTTCAGCCGCACGACCAAAAATGATCCTAACCCAACTAAGAATCATGGTTCACGTGAAATATGCATTAAAATGCATTAAAGAACGCGTTAATAATAGTAATAATAATAGAATCTTTATGTAAAGACAAAGTATAAGAGGTCATAATAATGTAAAAAGAAACACAAAAATAAAAACTATTACTTGTCGAGAGCAAGAAACTCTTATACTAAGAACAATTGTCTGTGTGTTTCTTTTTCCGTTGCTCCAAGAATTGGAATTGTGAGTTCGTAGTGTAGCGGATGAATAATAAAACAATACTCAACGACAATAAAATCTATAATACTTCCTGAAAAAAATTGGATCAAAAGAAAATTCGACAACAAACTATTTAGCTTAACATACATTCATACATTATAGAAAAAAAATAAATAAATTTTATCCCCGTATAAAATCAAAGTTGCTCAATAAAAATCATAATAATCTGAAATTTATGTATACACAATTTAAAAGCATCACTCCCAAATTCAACTACAGACTCATGTTATTTATAAAATCCCCCGTAAAAACTGCGAATGTATATTGGACAGATCCAAACAATATTTAAACGAATTCGACTAAGGTGAGTGTT
>RXPK01002277.1:0-41385 GCA_004143645.1 Protaetia brevitarsis | reverse complement strand
TGAAATTCGGTTTTGTATCAAGTTTTAACATATTTGACGTTTCATCTTTAATTTTTATTGTTTTTTGCCTACTAAATTCAACATGACTCTGAAGATGTCTTACCAAACTAGTAAGCGGATACGTTTATTACATGCGATTGAGTAATATCCTGTATTTAATTTCCTATAGAGATTTTTGTTGAAGGGGTTTAATAAAAGATGATTTAAGAAAGAATGCTATAATCTGATTTACATAAAATTACTAAATGTTATATTGCAGGTGACTGCAAATATCGAGCGTTCACATAATATGCAGGCTGATTAATTTCGGTCCTCACCATTGGAATATCGCTTATTATTATAATTTTGTGATTATTATGATATCGAAAATAAAGTAGACGTAGAACAAATGACGTTTGCGAATTAAAAAAAACGAAAAAATCTGATTTTCTTACTTTGCCCCCAGCACTTTCATTTGGCCCCGTCAAGAAAAACTAAAGACACATTCTCAAGGCCACTTTTAATCTTCTATCTAAGGGAGTACTTTGAAATTTTTATACGACGTTTTGGTTCTTTCCGGTAATCATCAACTTTTTTACTAACTGCCTTACCGAAACTTCACAAAAAAAAACGTATAGGTACCTAGATCTAAGACCTTTCATTGATTTTTCTAAGTAAAATTGTATTAAATTATTAAAAAATCTTGATTACAAACCCAAACATACAATTGATAATTCCATACAATTCACTAACCAATTAATAAATGAAAAAATTGACTGTATAATGGTTTCTTTCAATGTGGAGAATTTATATTTTATTTTGCATACTTTAGACAAAACTTTTAACCTAATAAAACAGAATAATCATTATATATAAATTTACAGATATAAATTTAAATCATATAGAAAATATACTAAAATCAATCACATGACAAAACTGCTGTCGATTTAACAAGGAATTTTACAAAATCGAAGATAGACTACCCATGGGTAGCCCCATCTCTGGTTTACTTGCCAACATATATTTAAACCATATTTGAAGAAAACTATATACTAAATAATAATAACACTTTTCACCAACACATCCAATTCTAGACTAGATATATAGATGATGTATGTTGCTTATGGACTGGAAATACCAGCGACATTTATAATTTTCTTACACAGATAGATAGATATTTATTTATTTCAAACAATATCAAACAAAAAAAAAGACAATGATAAATATGGTCAACAAAATACAAACAAAAATAATGAATTACTTAAATTAAGCTAAATGTATTATTATTAAAATCGGCAACTGAATAACAGCTCAAATTCAAAAGATAACATTTAACTTGCTTTTGAAATCCTTTCAAGTTATCAACTGCTTTTATATTCAAGCAGTTTATTATATAGCTTGTATCCCATGTATATTAAATTTCTTTAAAAAACTATAGTTCTAAGTATGTCTTGGTGATAACAAATAATTAAATATTCTGGTGTTTTAATTATGCCACACACTGTCGGTGAACTCCTAACGATGCTTGTGAACAAAACATAGAACTTCATAGATATAAACATTGTAAAAAGTTAAGATTTTGTGTTCCTTAAAAGCACTTCTACCAAGAGGGACGTGAGTCAAGGCTTAATAAATTTTCTAATGGCTCTTTTTGAAATCAGAAATATTTTCCCGGTGGAAGTGCATCCCCCCCCCCTGCCCTTCTCCCTCCCCGGACAAACTATAATGATGTCATACTGAGTCACCGTAGAAATAGAGAGTTCATAGTAAATAAACTTTTGAAAATCTCATATAACTGCAGCAAATCCTGTTTTTAATTGTGTAAAATATTTCAAACTGTGGCACTTGTAATACTGCAAACTTCTGCTAGACCCCTCATCACAAACTGCACTAAACTGGACGTACGTTTCGATAGCAAAGCTATCATCATCAGCAGGAACACTGAACAGAGCAATGTTGTTAGCTTTGCTATTGAAACGTACGTCCAGTTTAGTGCAGTTTGTGGTGAAGAGTCTAGAGAAGTTTGCACTACAATATTACTAGTGAAAGATAGCTTCTTTTAAAACATTGATTGAAATATTTTATGATTTTTTCTAAAAAAAAGATAGATAATTAAAAATAACAATTAAAAAATACATAATATCATATTTATAAAAATGTAAAATTACCGCAAGTCAAGTTATTGTCATAATAAATAATATATTGCGTCATTGTGATTGTCACTTGTCAAAAAGAAAAGTAATTTAAACATGTCATTGTAATTTTGCTATAATTACATTACATTTTTATCTCCTTTTAGGAAAATACACTTTGTCACATTTTTACTTTGTACATACATTTATAATAATATAATATAATATAATAATAAATTATAAGTATAATAATTTATTTGCGCGACAAAAAGATAATAAGCAAATAAAAAAGTTTACTACATTAAGTCTTAAAACTAGCTATACAGCTAATATTCTCACTAACAATACTAAACAATTTACCACAGGATGTACACGGTTATCAAAGTCAAGTGTTGGCGCCACTAAGCAGTCGGTTATGTTTATTCTGATATTTACACGTAGATCAAACAGAGAACAGTTATCTAAGATTTATCAATTTACGATACTTTAATATCTATAAACATAATAAAACAAACATGATATTGTGATATTGTGCATTAAAATCGCAGTACAATGCATTCAATGACGTTTTTTTCAAATCTTATTTAAGTATAAAAGCGAAAAAAGAAGATAAAATATGATAATGAAGCAAAAAATTAAAAAAAAAGGCCAAATGATGAAAGAAATCATCATAAATTAGCAATTTTCGAAATACCATTAATTCCCTTTATATTTATTTATTTAAATAAAAAAACTATTATAGTAAAAAAAAGTTTTGTAGGCTAAAGTGACAAACTAAATAAATTATCTGATATTTCTAAATACCACAGATAACTTGATACATTAGAATTTTTATTTAAAAAAACATCAAATGGTGCAAAAAAAAACGATTATGTGACGTATTTTGTAAAAACGCGAAGACAAACTATAAATACTGTTCGATAATAATCAAAAAGTACATTTGCTGGTAAGTTAAAGAAAAATACTTGAGATATACTTGAAGAATGCTGTAAAGTAAGTAAAGTTATTCATACTCAGTGACATTGGAAGTGTTACACCTAGAAGGAATAATTTGTTTAACTTTATTTTTTGGCAATATGATAGTTACACATCAAAAATAAAACGATTTGGAAGAAATTTTATTAACATGTAATAATAAAACATACAACATACTCCTGTACACGTCTCAACATCGACAAAATGAAATGGTCGATATCTGCTTGTGGTACCTAAGCAATTTTAACTTTGTTGAGTTTGTGAAGGATGGCGTAAAGTGGATAGTCTCCTTCTCATGATGTTCCACACCTGTTCAATGGGGTTTAAATCCGATGAACGGGGTGGCCATGATGGCAAAACATCAACATCTGCTTCTTGGATAAAGTCAATAGTTCGACCAGCAATATGGAGGCGTGCGTTGTTTTGCTGAAAAAGAACGTGTGGACGGCTATCTAGACAATGTAGTAAAGTGGTTTGTAGAACATCATCAATATAACGTGCAGCTCTCATACTGCCTCGAATAAAGAGAAGTGGTGATCGGCTACCATAGGCAATAGCCCCCCAAACTATTACTCCAACAGTATCGTATACATGCCACTCAATAGCAAACCCAATATCACGTTGCTCTGCACGCTAACATCGTACCCTTCTGCGGCCATCTTGCATGCCTAGACAGAATTGCGATTCATCGCTGAAGACGACATTATGCCATTCTGCCTCCCAATGTTGGCGTTCTCTGCTCCCGTTCAAACGTTGATGACAATGGTCTATAGTCAAAGGAAGCACTAATCGTGGACGATATGAAAAAAGTCCAAAGGCTCAAACCTTTTTCCCCGAACTATTGGTCAGCGATTTAACGCGTAGTAGTAAAACGGTCTTGTAGAGCTAGTTTTCTGAAGCGCCTCTCTTGACTCTCTGTCGTACGCCTCAGGTGACCACTTGGTCTTCTTCGCGTTCCTCTACCTTCTTCTATCCACACACGACACACACGCATTACTATCATTGCAGCAGCTGGCCAGGCGAGGTTCGTCAAGGTCATTCGTTGGAGCCGACCCCTCTTTCGGCACTACCAAATCGCAAATTGAAAAATCCATCAATGAATGGATATACAATCAGTCCAGAGAGTGGTGGCAAAAACCACCGGGACAATGGCAGGCAAAAGAGTTCTAAAGGAGCAGAGGCCTGAACTTCACGAGAGATCTACTGAATAAAGACAGGAAGACTGTCAAAATGATTGTAGGTCTGCTGACTGGTCACTGTAGACTGAATAGGCATATGTACAACATAGGCCTGGCAGATGATGCAATCTGCAGATACTGCCAAGAGGAGGAAGAAACACCAGTTCATGTGCTGAGCCAATGTGAAGGCCTGGCGAGGACAAGGTTCTAGTAATGGGGGAGGAGAACCCCCGCTAGTAGCTACATAAAGAGGCCGCTCTCAAAGATGATAGGCCTAATTAAGAGGGCAAATTAGAGAGCGTCCTCTAGGAAAAAGGGATCAAATAGATTCTGAAAAGGTCGCGGTGAAACAGGTCGATAGGCCACCCCAATCCTAATCTAATCTAATCTAATCATTGCAGTACAATTAACACAGCAGCCAATTTCGCGATAGAAAAAATCAATATCTCGACAGGCACCATGTCACCTTAGCCTATTCTTTATGGTAATATTTTATGTCCGTAAATTATACTTATTGTTAGTTATACGACTATCCTTCTTCTTTTTATTCGCCAACTACGAACCTATTATCTTTTATCGCCCTGTTTTTCCTGTTCGACGAACGACAGTCATCTGTTTAAACAGTTGAATTGAATGAATGAACTGCTACTGTTTGTGGCACTCTCATCAATCTGATCGACTTGTAATTGGATTCGTTTCGATTTTATACCTTTATTTTGTTATTAAAAAAAGAAAAGTGTGTAAATTAGAACAATGAATCTTCTTACCTCTAAATTTCGACGTCAGTAGATTATATGCAGGTAAATTTTACGGTAGGAAAACTTAGTAAGTACATTAATGTTTTATTCATTACACGGAATCTCGTTTGGCCTTTGTTGAAACTTTCTCTCTAACCTTCACTTTAACAAAAAAAAAAAAAAATGACAAAAAAAGAACACAGGAACAGCGCGAAGCGACTACGTGTGGGCTTTATGATCAAAGTTATCCGGTCAACAGACTGCTGAAAGCGCAGTGAAGTTACCGGTCATACAGAACACTCCTCTTGTTATATAACGGGATTTTGATGTTCTGCAGTACCTTTATTTCACACGTACCGCATGATAAAGACATCAACCAGTTACCAAAACTGGAGTTCTTTTTTAATATCACGACATTTTGGGTGGGTTTTTCTGTTTTGTTAGAAGATAAGTGTGCATACGTCAATTTAATTAATCTAATCGAAAATGGGGTTCTTATAAGTTCACTCGACAGCTACCAGATATAAATTTTCCTGTCAAAAGAGAGAGCTATCCTTGTTGGAGCACACAAACAGCAATCCATCTTCGCGCTGAAAGGGTTAGAGGGTGACCCTTTTTCGAAGTCGTCGGAGTGGAATGATAATTTTTAATATACGACAAGTCAGTGTACCGCAAATGATGTTTTATACCCTCCCCAGTGACCAACTATATTCATTTCATATTTTATAAATATTTAAGAAATATTAAATCTTTCTTGAATATTAGTTATATTAATATAATATGCAAAAAATATATTGTAGAAAATATATTAGGAAAACATTTAAAAAATATATATGTTATGTAGCATTAATAATGTTTTATTGCAAATGTTTTCTCAATATATTTTTCATAACTCTGCAAGAATATTTTGCTTTGTATTTCTGTAAATATTTATTTCATATAAAAAAAAAAGATTGAATTTTTGATTTTGTGCATTTGGTGCGTATAGGACGAATAATATAAAATGGGTAAAATATGCATACATATTAAGTAAATATGTACCTATTTAAAATGATAATTTAAAGATTAAATTAGATAATATATATCTAATATGATTTAATTAGTATCTAAGTTGAGCGCTGTAACTTTTCTATTAATATATCTGCGTTTTGTATTATATTATTTTGTAATATTTGTAAGTCGCCGAACGTCAACACAACACCTCTATTCATTACGGGTGCCGGTGTTATATGATTTAGTATGTTTATGCGTTTATGGATTAGGTACATAGAATGCATACGCGCAACGTGCGTATTCATCAACGTTTTCATTCGTTTGTCCGTTACATGTTATAGTTTATAATAGTATACGATTAGGGCAGATTAGGGTTAACTGTGTAATTAATTGTTGCGGGGTGTGTTTTAGTTTTTGTGGTGACTACGAGGTAAGCAAAACTTTGAACATGTCATGGCATTTATAAAGATAATTGGAATGCTCAATATCACTATGTACAGAAATCGTTTAATAAATATAATTGTAGGAATTTTATGCATCATATATGTACTGCATCTACCAGATAAATTGCAAGTTGATTTGCTTAAGAGATTCATCTCGGTAGATAAGCGTCATAACCTCAAATAGAGGTTAGAATATGTTGTGTTGTTTTATTGTTTGTACGTAGAATGTTTTCAAATATTATGAAATAAAGTAAAAATAAGTATCGTAAGTATTAGAATGTAGCTACCATCCAATTATTGTAAATGCTCCAAATGTATTAGTAGGTGTTGATAATATTGTACGATGTTTATTCATGGTATGATTTAATACAATTGCATTTTTTTAGAGGCCACAAGGAAACGCATGAGAGCGCCACTACGAAGATATGAAAAAAAGCCATAGGATTGTACCTGGCACCAGCCAAGGCTAGACTTAAAAATGAGTATTTTTCATTTTTATTGGCTTATTCAAATAAAATGATAATAAATACGTTTGTTTTTTATTTAGAACACTTCAATTAAAAAATAGTGATTAATTTGATAAACCTCCAGTATGCCTTAAAAGATGCCAGAATTATTGATTATTAACTTGTATGGTGAGTGTGAAAAACAAGTTCTTGCCTTTTAGACAACTCTATGTATGTTTCAACTTTTCGTTATCGACGTTATACATTCTAAATAACCAAGAACAATTTTAGTTCATTTTGACAATTTAAATAGATTGCATAAAAAATCTCAATTTTCATATAAATATTTTAGAAATATTTTAGAAAAAATATAACGCTTACATTAATTTTAAAATATGGAATAAATATTTTAATTGAATATTTTATCTATATTTAGAAAAAATATATTCAAAAACCTCTCACGAAAAATATTTATAAAATATATTTTTAAAAATATCTATGTAATATTTCTGGCTGTTAGGGATGTATTTACATTTACAGATAGGACAATGAAGTGTAAAAAAAATAAAGAAATAACGAGGCGTATTAATTCTTCTTTAATATTGCTTTTTTTTGGAAAATAAGTGGCCCCCAACTGACAATTTTTGCATTTCAACATCTAGAATTTTCCCTTCCAAAGATTTTTTGGTATTTTTGCTTATTCAGTAGCCTCTGATTCACAGACAAAATGAAACAAACAGAAACAGGCTGTGTGTGTGCTTACACACATTTAAATTAAACTATAAGGTAATTATAATCTTATGAAAAAGTACTTTCCTGCTAGTATTAACTTAGCCAAGTTGATTTCACTTCTGATGCGGATATGTGCTACTGAACCATGACACAATTTCATATTTTCTGTTGGAAGATTGTAGAGATGTGTGTGTTAATTTTAAGTCTGAAGATTTCCACATTTCTGTGAAGAAAGCTAGCAAAAATTTGCCCGATTTTTGAAAGTTATGTATTTGACGTGGTCAACAATAGACCTGTGTCTTTATTGTCTAATGTTGCAAATATATTGAGATGGTATTATATAAATAACTCTAGAGGAGGAGAATCTAGATATCACTCTCTCCAGACATACCATAATAGCATTCACGAGGACATGGAACTGACATGCTTTGGACCCCTAAAGCTCTAAAATGAAGAAATAAAGGTGTCAGAGGATGTGAACTATGCTGGTGTAATCCTTGGCACCAAGCTCACTTAGAATAGGCAGCTTCCGAAGATTAAAATCAGGGCGGAGGCTCACTCATGTTGACTAGAAGGGCCTATGGAAAAACAAAGGGAATGTGATTACATCTATGGACTTATTGTATCATTCCCACTGACATTTTGCCGAACTAATTATCTCTCCATTATTTACAGATAAAGGGGTTAAAATAAGTATGCCCGAATTCAGATAAACAAGGTCTACTATAATTTGCAAAAATATACAGGGTGTTCCATTTAAATAAAAGAATAAGAGGGAACTTCCGGTTGATCCGGAAGTGCAGTCAAACAACAACAAAATCAACATCGGATGTATTATATATCCTTACACTTATCTGCAAAATTTCGTCAATACCATCCTCTTCGTTTTAAACATATTTGCTTGGTTCCATACTTTATCCCAACCCTGTATGTAATAACACACCTAAACGTCAACGCATTTTAGGCATAAAGTAGTATTTTAAAGCATACACCTGTTTAAACTACTTATATTATTTGATTTGTTATTTTGAAAGTTTTAAAGTGACATAAACCGTCCTTGTTTATTTTCTTCATTGTAGTTAACAGGCTTTCTTGAATGCTACGCAAAAGCCATAAGTACTAAGTGCTAAATGAAATTAGTGGGAAAACAAATTGAAAGTAACTTATTTCACTGGTAACTTATTTATACCAACCTACAGCAAGGTTTGCGGACGGCATCAAGAATACTAAATAGCAACTACATAGAAATCTGTTCTAATATAAAAGCTTCTTTTTTTCAATTATACTAATTTACTTTGGCTTCGAATTATCTTACTGTTTCTATAGAATTATGGAGCATCCAATACAACACAACGGTAAAGAAAATAATGTACCTATATTATAAATGATAAAACAAATATTTTCTGTTCCCTATAAAGTTATTTCTGTTACATTCACTGGTTGTGAATGTTAGAGTTTATTTTATATAAAATGTAGACTAGAACAAAAGACGTTATCGTATTAGAATCTACTACAAACCAACTTATTTTGCCGAATACCCAATTTATCCAAGTTAGTTCCTTCTATTGAAACTCAGATATATATTCAAATATATCCCTTTTATCAAAACAGCTTAACAGGGAAATATAACAAACGGGTGTGAAGCGTACAAAATCTATGGCGAAACAAAAATTTATATCTCGGCTTTCGTTGAGTTAATACAATCGGATAACTGTACATGGAAATGTTAAAATCGGAATGAATACGCCCAGGACAAAATAAATATCTTTATGCCGAGGAATAAATATACTTTGAAATTCGATTTAGAGATACGTATTAATCGTGTTGTGATAAAGAAATTAAATTTACATTGGGACGAGTTCCTTGATAACTTTAATATTAACACGAACTTGTACAAACTCGAGATTCATGTACACAGAGATTCAAAATGATTGTCAATTCCGCTCCTATAGATAGTAACAGGGTAGGTATATGCCGCGTGTTTGTAATGAAGGTTTGAATTAAGTTAGTGTTGGAACATAAGAAAGTAAACGGATCTGTCATAAATAAGGAAAACGTAACCTATATTTGAACTCACATTATATAAACGACTATAGATTGGTGTTTCTGCGTGTAAAATGAAAGTAATTTAATTACTTTACTAAATTATGATTTTATAATTCAGTACTAACTGGTGTTTAACTAAATTTATTTATTACTTTAAATTATAACATACAATTAGTATAATTATTAAGTGACAAAACTGCATCTCTCAGTTCTTCTATGGTATGCATGCGGTTTCTATAGATCCTATTTTTTAGATAGCCGAACATGAAGTAATCTAATGGGGTTAGATCTGGCGATCTTGGTGGCCATCTTTGTGCTCTAACGAACCTGTCAGCAAAAAACTGTTGAAGATATTGGCAGGTTTGTCGAGCAGTATGTGCTGGAGCATTATCGTGCTGAAAATAACCTGCTTCAAGCTCATTTTCTTGTAACCTGCAATAAACAATTCCAACATCTGTTGGGACGTTGGGCTGTTACAGTTTCCTCGAAGAAAATTGGCCTATTATTCGTTGCCTGGACATAGCTAACCAAACTCCAACTTTTACGGGATGCAATTGCGTTTCTCGAAATTCGTGTGGATTTTCTGCAGACCAGATATGATAGTTTTGTAAGTTGATATAGCCTGTTAGATAAAACCAGGCTTCATCCGAGAAAAATGATTTGTTCAGCAAGTCATCGTCCCTTAAATTATTATTAAACCAATGACAATATTCCAATCGCCTATCGTGATCTAATGGTAATAATTCCTGTACCGTAGAAACTTTATAGGGATGAAAATGTAACTTTCTTTTGACAGCTCGTTGCGCTGAAGTGTATGATAAGCCTATAAAATTATAAAATGTAATAAACTATTTCACTTAATGTTAATATTGATTTTTTACCTGTTTGTTGAGCTATTACCACAGATAAATTTCCTTATTTTCTTACAGTATTCAGAAATACTATTGTTGGTGATATTAGATGTAAATATCAACGATTTGAAAAAAATTATAAGATAAATAATCGAAAGATACTACAACACGAACGCTAATGTCGCTAAATGTCAAGAAAATTCATTTAATCATGAAATAAATTGGTAATAAGTACAGATAATTTTTTCCGGAAAACAGTTTTTTTCTTACGACAATCATTTTAAATCACATGGTATGTATAAGTATGTATAACATAGATGGAATGTACTTTGTCGAGATAAAATTGCAAGTGGAATGGAGCTTTATATTTTAAGATGTTAGGGTATTGTTTGTTTAGAAAAGTAGATTTTAAACTACCAATAAAATGTTATGAAATAGTTAATAGTTTCGTCCTTGTAATAATAAATTCCGAAGCTTTTAAGTTATCCAAATAAATTTTCGGGAACAAAGAAATATTCAAATAATTCAAACGCAGTGTTTATTTTCGACGGCAGAAAGTAGCAACTCAGCTATCGTCGTTTGAGGAAATATCGAATATCTTCCTCGAATTTCAAGTAAACAATCTTCTCGTCCGCGTTTTCTTGCGTTCTCCTTTTTGTTAGTGACCCGGTTTTCGAAAGCTTTTCGGAATATTCGCACAATAATTTAAGCGAGCGGAACTACCCTTCGGTTAATCTGTTTCTTACACGAGTTTTGGTTTCATTTGCCCAGTGAGCGTTAAGCGAAGTGTTCCGTATTTATATTGGATATACGTTCGAATTGCGAAGATAAAATTGGGGTAGTTTTTTAGGTTTATAAGATGTAACCCCCGGATGTTTCAGGGAGATGGAAAATACTTAGTGGTGGGCACTAAGTATATCGATAATTATGAATATTCGAGTATCGATAGTTGAACGTCGTCTTGCCCACCACGAAT
The DNA here is from genome assembly GCA_004143645.1 of Protaetia brevitarsis. Lineage (NCBI taxonomy): Eukaryota > Metazoa > Arthropoda > Insecta > Coleoptera > Scarabaeidae > Protaetia > Protaetia brevitarsis. The sequence continues at coordinate 29,897 of RXPK01002277.1, read as the reverse complement.
ATATTTATAGTTAGTTTACAACGCAGAAAGATGCCCAAATTCAATATAAACACTACAAGCATCGTCCGTCTTAATATATTATTTTTTTTTTATAAATAAGCTAAAAATTTGTGCTACTTAAAAACGTTTGGATTATCAGTCATCAACTATTCACTGAATGGAACTACTTCTTTCTTTTGTAATATCTATAGTATTGATGAAACCATGAAACGAAATACTAGTGTTAAGACAATTATCATTAGCATGCAATAAAAAAAAACAGTATAATAAATAGCATGAAACAAAATACAATGTAATTCAGAGGACATGTTATTTTTCTACTGAAATAACATGTCCTCAGAATGTGGGCACTATCGATAGTTATCGATAATCAACTATCGATAGTTGACCCACCACTAAAAATACTTGATAAGATTAGATTAGATGTTTTATACTATGAAGTAAAATATGTTGAACTGTCTCCTCGTCTTCTAAGTACAGTTGGAATTCAGTCTCATCGGAGACTCAGATTTTGTGTAATTACTCTCTGAATTTACAGTGGCCTCTAAAGACAAGGACAATTACCTTGACACTTTTACAGTTAAGTTCAACATATTCTTGCTTCTGGATGATTAAGTGATATACACTTCTTAGCATGCACCAAGTCAGAACTTACTCTTTAGCTACCATAGGTGTTATGCTAATGGCCGGTTCTGGTCCCTGAAATTGCTTCGCAGCATCCTTTCGCAAGAATGTCTCCTTCAAGGGTTCAATTAAATGTCAAAAGAAACTTGACTAGAATAAAGATAGATTATTTTCTGCGTAGCCTAGATGTTATCACGGTAGAAATGATACGGTATGCTCGTTTTGAATCTCAAATCCGTCAAGGCCGGTCAGATGACGTCATTAAGGAGCGTATCGAAAACAATTAAATACATGTATGGTAAATAGCAAACTGTTAAAATTCAAATTATTCACAACTACCAATTAATGTAATTCAAATGCAGCTTTGCTTTAAAAAAGCCCGTTTTAAGTTGAAATTTACTTTATCTGTCTTGTCGCCATCTAGTAGCGCTCGTGTTTATTTCTATAATTGTAACGAATTTCGTGTGTGTTTACAAAGTGTTTTCGTGGTTTTTTTCTAGAAAATTGAATCGTGAAAACACCTTAACGCTTTTAAAATATGTTTCGTAACCCCGTCCGGATTTTCTAAACTTACCTTTCGCATTAACAAAACCCTCACGGTCGAAATCGATTTTAATATAATAATAATTATATATGTGGCGCCATTTATGCTCCTATGTGACGTAACTTCTACATGCGCGTAAGCATACCGTATTATTTGTACCGTGGATGTTACTAGGTAACAAGAATCTGTAGCAGACCTACACATGGGCGACCACTGTGCAAGTATTTACATTTACACCTTACATTAACTATCAAAATTAATGATGTCAAACCAAAGTACTGTCATATTAATGACGTTATTATGGTGTATGAATCCTTAAAAAGTGATCTTAATGATATAGATGAAACTTACAATTATTTTATTGCATCATTGACATATTATTTAGATTTATACTGTTCTTTAAAGAAGGTAAAGTGTACTGAAAATAAAAAAATCATGGGTTACTGGTGAGGTCAGAGACTACTTACACTAAAGATGTTATAATGTCAAACATGTATACGAGTTAAGAAAAAAGAATTTAAATATAAAATTGCCCACACAAAAAACAATTTTACAATAATTTAATGAATAATGCTAGTAGAGTAGGCAACAACAGATTGGTATAGTCGACTGTCAACCAACGATTGGGAAAAAGTAGCACAAAATGTGGGATATCCTTGAACATTGAGGGAGGAATAATTGATGACGAACTTAGTGTAGCTAATGCCTTCGCGAAATATTTTTATTCTGACACAAAATAAATGATTTACGACCATGTTTTTCAAACTGGGGTAGACGACTGTACTACGTCATACATATCTCCAAATACATTCTCCTTTACTTCTATCGAACCACACGAGCTATTAGATGTAATAAACAATCTTAGGAATACTAACTCTAGCGGCATTGACTGCATACCTACATCGGTAGTAAAGGCATTGTAATCGGTAAATGCAAATTCTTTGACATTTTTAATTGATAGTTAGGTTGGAAGGGGTAAGTTTTCTACGAAACTCAAAACCGGTATAACTTTGCCAATCTCTAAGAAGGGGATGCGAGCTTATTGTGCAACTACAGACCCATCACGTTATTAGACCACATAGGCAAAGTTTTTGAGAGAGTGGTGTATAGAAGGCTTTGGAAGTTATCACAAAAAATTGCTATCTTACAGTTTGATCTTACGAAAACTTTTGACACTATTAATCTCAATAGGCTTCGTCAGAAGTTACACGCGCTTGTCTTTAGGGGTAATTTCCCCCAATGACTTATTTCATACCTGTCTGGCCGGTGGGCATGTGTAAAAGTGAATACTTCATATTCATATAAAGTCGATGTTGAATTGGGTGTCCCGCAGGGATCCGTGTTAGGGCTCTTATTCTTGTCTCTAAATGTTAATGATCTGTCTGATTTTCTTGGGCCTAGTGAGGTCATATCTTATGCGGATGATACCACCATTATTGTTCAAGGCAATAATCCATCCGAGTTACTAAATAATTCTGACCTTGCGTCTTGGATCATGTAGGGTTCGAAAAACAAATTTATTGTCAACTTAAAGAAAACTATTTGTATGCAACCCCATAACAGAAAACAAATTCAAAATTTTAATATATTTTAATAATTTTTATAGAGCCAATGGAGTAGCTTCGGAAATGAACTATTAGCTTATTGAAGTTTCCTAATCTGTAAAAGAGTACTTTAACTACAGCTTTGATTAATGAAGAGTTTTCGTTATGATTTCTTGACTTGTCTCTATACTTTTTTTTCTTCTGAAATAAGCTCTTATTGTACTTACAATATTAGTAACATGCAGGAAACCAATGTGCTAAAAAATATTTAATGCAATAAACATATCACAAAATAATAAATATTACAAGTACATACTCAATTTAAAAAAACATGTACATCGGTATGTCTCTTAGATTGCAAGAGCTCTTTTTAAACCTGTAAAGACGGTAACACACCTTCCGCCAATGTTTCCATTAGAAATAACCTGCTTCAATTTACTTGCGGCAACTCCCAGCTCTACAATATAGCAGACCGCTTTATTATTTCTCGATATCTGCATTCGATATTGCTTTCCCGTATGCCCACACTACTTGTTGCGTCGCATTTACCCTCGAAACGAAAGACGGTATATCGAGAGAGGTTGGCGTTTCCAAGTGCGGAGGTGAATTAAATATGTGGAGACGAGCCTTCAACTCCACATCTTTTACGCCTAAACTCCCCGCCCTGCGCTAGAATATTCGATGCGTGTAATTCCTGGGGGCATATCTCGAACAAACAGATTCATCCGCGCACTGTGTTCTGAAACTTATTCGAATAGGAGTCAAGCTGTTTTGCATGTAATGTTCTTTCGTCTGATAGATTGGTTTTAATTCGCAAATCTTTGATCCATTAGGGGGTAAATAAAGGTTGGAGCTAATTGAAAAATTGCAGTGCCTCAATGCGTCGATTGGAGGTCTAAATTATGATATTTGACGAAACATGATTTTTATCTTATTTTTTGGACAACATGGAGAAAGAAAGAAAGTTATTTCTTTTCAAAAAATTAGTGAAGGGTTAAAAAAAAGAGATGACGAAAGGAGTTTGTCAAAAGGGGTATATTAACATCAACGAGATAAATAAATCAGTTCCGCCAATTCGATGGAAGGACAATCTTAAGAGCTACCCGGAGTGTACTCAAGCGGGCACGAAAATGTATTGACAATAAAGGTGATACCTTTGAACAGTATTTATAAATTATGCATTTACTTTTTCCTTTTCAATTTAACTTCAACGACATTATTTTAACATGTAATATGTTAAAATAAACATCAATCCACAAAGACATGTATCTATTTTGTTAAAAGTTTATTCTTTATACTGCTCTATACATTTTACAAAATAAAAACCATTATACCGTCTTTATCATTCGTTTTAAGACAATATAAAATATCTTTCATTTTTTAAACAATATACAGGGTGTTAAATTTAAAAAAAGATATAAATTTCAAAATTTCTCGGAAATGCGTCATACAATTGTTTTTTCGTATATTGCATATAAACCAGCGTTACAAACACTAATACTTTGCTAATTTAACTACTTTCTGGAATCAATAGTAACAGAGATAGCAATGGTACGCACTAATTTGAATCAGCCTGTACCCTAACAGCCAGAAATATTACATAGATATTTTTAAAAATATATTTTATAAATATTTTTCCTGAGAGGTTTTTGAATATATTTTACATATTTTTTTTTCTAAATATAGATAAAATATTCAATTAAAATATTTATTCCATATTTTAAAATTAATGTAAGCGCAATATTTTTTCTAAAATATTTGTAAAATATTATTTATATTAAAATTGAGATTTTTTATGCAATCTATTTAATTTGTCAAAATGGACTAAAATTGTTCTTGGTTATTTAGAATGTATACCGTCGATAACGAAAAGTTGAAACATACATAAAGTTGTCTAAAAGGCAAGAACTTGTTTTTCCACACTCACCATACAAGATAATAATCAATAATTCTGGCATCTTTTAAGGCATAGTACTGAAGGTTTATCAAATTAATCACTATTTTTTAATTGAAGTGTTCTAAATAAAAAAAAACAAACGTATTTATTATCATTTTATTTGAATAAGACAATAAAAATGCAAAATACTCATTTTTAAGTCTAGGCTTGGCTGGTGCCAGGTACAACCCCATGGCTTTTTTCATATCTTCGGTAGTGGCGCTCTCATGGTGTTTCCTTGTGGCCTCTAAAACAATGCCAATTGTATTAGATCATACCATGATAAAACATCGTACAACATTATCAAACCCTACTAATACATTTGGAGCATTTACAATAATTGGAGTGGTAGCTACATTCTAATACTTACGATACTTATTTTTTACTTATTTCATAATATTTGAAAACATTCTACGTCCAAACAATAAAACAACACAACGTATTCCAACCTCTATTTGAGGTTATGGCGCTTATCTACCGAGATGAATCTCTTAAGCAAATCAACTAGCAATTTATCTGGTAGATGCAGTACATATATGATATGCATAAAATTCCTACAATTATATTATTAAACGATTTCGGTACATAGCGATATTGAGCATTCCAATTATCTTATAAATGCCATGACATGTTCAAAGTTTTGCTTACCTCGTAGTCACCACAAAAACTAAAACACACCCCGCAACAATTAATTACACGTTAACCTAATCTGCCCTAATCGTATACTATTATAAACTATAACATGTAAGGGACAAACGAATGAAAACGTTGATGATACGCACGTGCGCGTATGCATTCTATGTACCTATTCCATAAACGCATATACAATACTAAATCATATAACACCGGCACCGTAATGAATAGAGGTGTTGTGTTGACGTTCGCAACTTACAAATATTACAAATAATATAATACAAAACGCAGATATATTAATAGAAAAGTTACAGCGCTCAACTTAGATACTAATTAAATCATATTAGATATATATTATCTAATTTAATCTTTAAACTATCATTTTAAATAGGTACATACCTACTTAATATGTAAGCATATTTTACCCATTTTATATTATTCGTCCTACGCATCAAATGTACAAAAGCAAAAATTCAATCTTTTTTTTTTATATGAAATAAATATTTACAGAAATACAAAGCAAAATATTCTTGCAGAGTTATGAAAAATATATTGAGAAAACATTTGCAATAAAATATTATTAATGCTACATAACATATATATCTTTTAAATGTTTTCCTAATATATTTTCTATAATATATTTTATGCATATTATATTAATATAACTAATATTCAAGAAAGATTTAATATTTTTTAAATATTTATAAAATATGAAATAAATATAGTTGATCACTGGGGTATATTATTATGTGCCATTTGGGAATGACTAATAACTGCTTCGTTCACTGTAATCGAACTATACTCTCAAAATTAGTTCGAAATATTGAAACGGGGTATATAGTTTTCCTGGCACATATGGCATGCAATCTGTGTAATTGCCATTTAACCGCTGAATATTCAATAAAAAGGTGATAACAAATGCAACGGCCGGCGATACCACCGAAACAAATTTATAATCCTGCCAACCGCAAACACTTCAATTGCTCAATGTAATACACAACATTCGCGCGCGTAGAATTACTCCTGTTCGATGCATACATATTGGATTAATCCGGGGATATTTACAAATTAAAATTCGTAGAGCGTACGCGCCCTTGCCTTGTCGCTGGATTTTCGCGGAATGGGGAAAATGAGAACACGTGATCTGCTAATCCCGAATCTCGATTCGACTAGCGCCGGCAAGGATAAGACGGAAGGAGGAAATGGGAAATATCGGAGTTTTTCTGTCCGTGACAAATGTCTATTGAAACGGAATTCCTTGGAAGAATAGATGAAAATATCGAGCTGTGGACAGACTGTTAACAATAGGGCCAATTCGAGGGCGTTTGTGTTCGAGAAATTTCATCAGGATTTTTTTGTATGCCAGATTATCACGATACAGGGATCATGCGCATATTTTTTTTTTTTATGTTTCAATTGGTTACTAAATTCTAATGTTGTTATTAAGTTTTTAATTTGAGACGAATCAAAAATAATATTAAAGCGTAATAGACAAAAAAAAGAGAAATAGGACTGGATATCAATAACCCCTTTTAGATAACGATTTCAATGAAGTTCAATGAAGTGTGATACTGAAAAATCGCCTTGGGACTAAGAGCTAGCTTTGTTCGCTGTGAAGTCAGAAATTATTCACAACTAAATGATGTCATGCGTAATACCAATAACACTATGTAACACGTTTTTTGTCCTTGAGTAGTAAGCGTTATTTCCAACTTATTTATGCTTCAAAACAATAGAAAAATACTTTTATTCCCCTCTAATTTTGCTTTTGTGACTAGGACAACGAAAATTTGAAATATACCCACATATGTGTATCGTATGTCCACTTAAGTATGAGACAAATGAGGAAAATTTTTATTGTTGAATTTATAAAAAAAAAAATGATGTAAAATAAAAGTTGGTGCTTCTTTAAAAACATATTTTATATTCGAACTTAGTTAAAATGCGTGGTTTTGCTATAAATTAAGAAAAAAATTGTCTTGAGATAATACCAAAAAGCTCCATTAGCGAAAAGTACTTCAACTCCCTAAAGTGCCAAAATACAAATTTTCAAAATAGAAATCAAAGAAATGGAATTCTACAAAATTACACAATATGAGCCAAACATTGAAAAAATACTTTTTTTTAATTTTTTTTTTGTAAAAATGTGTTTTTCCGATTTTTACTTCAAAGTTGGTATTTTGGCATATTTAGGAATTTAAAGTACTTTTTTTCTAATGGAACTCCTTCATATCCTTAAAAATAAGGGTGATTTATTCTCAAGACAATTTCTTTTTTTTAGAGGTCCAAATCTCAGCATTGGACCTGGAGAGTCCAAGATCTCTAACTAAGTCGTTGATGTTGGTTGGGGTAGTATGGGCCTCTTTCATCATCTCCATATATGAAATCGTCATTTGATTCTACAATATTTTCTTCACACTCCGACTCGCTGTTGCTGATTGAAGACGCCTGATCTATCTTAGGAGGAGTAGGTAATGGAAGCTAAGGGCTGTGTAATACTGGGGCCATGGATGAAGGAAGATCTAGATACATGACAGCAGGTGCATTTTTGCCAGTACGGCGTTTGGAAGGGTCTACAATGCAAAAGTAGCAGTTGCTTGAGTGGTCAGTGGGTTCCCGCCAAATGCTTGGAATTGCAAATCTCATGGATCTCCTTTCTCCCCTATACCATCCTCTTGTCTTAATAAATTGACCACAAACATAGCAAAACGCGTCTGCTTTATGTTTGCAACCTCTTGAAGCCATCTAATCAGAAAATAGGTATAGTGAAATGAGAAGTACATATACACACCGTTTTGAGAGCTGAAATCGTGGGACGAGTCTATTATATCAGCTTTAGGAGTGTACACGTTTTGAATGGAGGGACGTTGGAACATTGGATCTGTCAAAATTTAAAATAGCACCTGAACAATATAGCAATAAATTATCAAAGCAGGTTGAGTGGTTGAGACATCTTCGTTGTGATATTTTCGTTTTGTTTTCCAAAAACAAAAAACAAATCTAAAACCGAAAATACAGGTACTTGTCACTTTGACAGACATATTTATTGTCATTCGTATCGTAAATGAATTCACTTCCGTCACTGATGCCTTTAGTTCCCGTATTCTACGTCGAACGACATAATATGTACTTCTCATTTTGGGTTTGCTTGTAAATTTTAAAATATCATTGTCTTGGTCACAAAAGCAAAGTTTGTGGGAAATAATTGAGTGTTTTTATACTTTTCTGACATAAGAAAATAGGAAATGACAGTTACAACCCAAAGACAAAAAAATTAATAGAAATTGTTACATAGTGTAATTGTATGTTCCCAGTGCTAGTGTTTAGTATTTAGATAGTTTGAAATTTACAATTCGGTGTTTGTGCAGTGGTAATATTCTAATCATAAACGATTAGTGATTAGTGATTATTAGTGTAGTAGTTTCTTTAAAATTCTACCATGACATCGAATAAGACTGTCCTGATTCTACTCCACTTTCCACGAAGATTATATCAATATTTACATCCACTGTTTCGCTTTGTTTTTATACGCGGACGATACTACAGCTGTAGTTTCTGGAATTGATCCGGCGCAGATTCGTGACTGTGCGAACATCCTCTTGGTGGAGCTCAGTCAGTGGTTTAGTTGTAATGGACTCCGTATTAATGGTTCAAAGATATTCTTCATGTTTTTTTTTCGTACCCCCAGTCGAGAGCCTGATTATAATGTGGATATTCGTTTGAACGATAAGTTGCTGAAAAGTCAAAAGCTCTATTAATTTGCTAGGGGTACAGCTGGACGAGTCGCTTGCCTGTATACTTAATGAAATAAGGCCGACAAAAGTCACTACTTCTAATATTTACCATACAGCGAATTACACGCTTTTGAGCCAGAAAGATGTCATTCGTTGATGCCGCTGCGTCAAAAAACTTTGCCAATATACAGTGTGTTCACGGGAACATTCTACAATAGCTAACTTTTTTATTTTTAGAGATACAGAGTCGGTTAAATGGAGAAAGTTCATGTACTTTTCCATCTGCATTTCGTGCTATGGCATAAAAAACAAAAGAGCGCTTGGTTGCTAAGATACGACGAAAGCATGTATTTTTTTAAATGAGAAACACGCTTAATGAATAAATAGCCTTAGCTGCTTGAAAAAGCATTTTGATCATTGGATCGGAAATCGAGGCCCGATATTATTGCCGGCTAGGTCACCCGACTTAAATCCCTTGGATTTCTTTTTATGGGAGCTATTAAAAACACGGTGTATGATACACCATCCGTTGATTTGGAAAATTTAAAAATCAAAATTACACAGTATATTCGTGATTTTAATGAAGAAACAGTGCAAAAGGTAATCTGGTGCGAAGGGTAAACCTGTGTAGGGAAAGTAATGGCTGTTATTTTGAAGCAAAAATTTAAAACATTTTCTTGTTGTCCTAGTTTGTGTTTAATATCTAGTTCCCATTTGTTGTAATTAGTATAGTAAATACTGTTTCCGTTATTTATGTGAAAGATTACATCTAAGTGGCAGCACTTAAAACACGATTAATACAAAAGTGTCTATCTACACCTTCATGTCAAACTAACTTCATGTAATGTTTTGTGAACACCTCGAATGAACTGAGCATGATTTTCTTTACAACTCTCGTAATCGTGATTTTATAGAGAGTCGTTTTATACTTTGTTATAGCCATGATTAGAGAAACTCAAAATGTAAAAATATACCGGGTGTCCCATTTAAAAAATGCATGCTTTAGTCGTATCTTAGCAACTAAGCGCTCTTTTGTTTTTTATGCCATAGCACCAAATGCAGATGGAAAAGTGCACGAACTTTCTCCATTTAACCGACTCTGTATCTCTAAAAACAAAGAAGTTGGCTATTGTAGAATGTTTTGTGAACACCTCGAATGGGCTGAGGATGATTTTCTTTACAACTCTCGTAATCGTGATTTTACAGAAAAGTCGTTTTATACTTTGTTATAGCCAATGATTAGAGAAACTCAAAAATGTAAAAATATACCGGATGTCTCATTTAAAAAAATACATGCTTTAGTCGTATCTTAGCAACCAAGCGCTCTTTTGTTTTTTATGCCATAGCACGAAATGCAGATGGAAAAGCATATGAATTTTCTCCATTTAACCGACTCTGTATCTCTAAAAATAAAAAAGTTAGGTATTGTAGAGTATTCCCGTGAACACACTGTATATTTAGCACATCATGACGTTTTAAGTAGTGCGTAAATCTACTATAACTTTGTCTATAACTCTACTGACTTTGTATATGAAATAAATAGCTTCTTTAAGAAAATCGTATTTGATATAATATACCCAGACAAATATTTTTTTTGCTTTTGAACTCATTTATTTGAATAAAAGATGCTATTTTAAAAAAATAGTTCGATCGCTTCAAAGAAAGGAGTAACATTAATCTTAAGTAACTATATCTAATTCGAATAAAGTTTCTTTACGTGAAATATTTTTTTTCAAAGATGTGTATTTCTTTGCGAAAAAGAATCCTTTTTTCTCAGCACTTTGATGTGTAACAAAGAAAACAGAATCCGGTACATATTATGAGTATTTTTGGTACTAAATTTTTAAAAAAATTCTCGGAGTTAATGTTTTTAATAGTAAGTACCAGTAGACATGAATGACAAGCTCAGGTGGCTTATATGCACAGAAGCAAATTATATATTCAAGATGGACTATAGTTTGTACACGACGATCTTTTTTATGTCGAATTATAAATAACAATCCTAGTATACAAAGCATAATAACTTTATAGGTAAACTTTACCTTTTCAAAACAAAAACAAATCTCTGTTTCGTTTTTCTTTTCCTCTGAAAACGCAAATAATTCTTTTCCTTTTTTATATCCATACCTAACGATACTGTACATCAGTCGTGGGGGTTACTCCAGCGAATCGTAAGATTTTATTACTTATTCAAGCTCCGGGTATTTACGCAAAATATACGTATATTTATTGCCGCCGTTCGGGGATTTAAATATTCATCAGAGTGGCAGCGACGCGGGACAGCTCTCGGGGAATCTCTTCCACTGTTGCTCCACGCTCTATACGCGTCCGTAAATTTCCCCCTCGAAAGGTCAGGATGGGCAGGACGCGTGGGCGCCCAGCGAGACACAGAAACGACCCGAGTATATAGAGGCGAATCTGTGATTATTTATAGTCGCTCCGTGTTTTCGTCTGGATTCTCTTCCCTACGGTCGAATTTTTTTTTTTTTTTTTTTTTTTAATGTTTTCGTCCACATTATTGATGTTCTCTGGAAGTTGGTCCCAGTTTCCCACGCTTGTATTAACGTCGTCATTTACATAATTTTTAATTCATCGTTCTGGCCCGTCTTGAAGAGTTAAACGCGTACGAATTATGCAAGAGGACAGATATAAATAAGAGCGGTGAATATTGAACGGCGTATACGGAATTAGTCTGCGGAAGGTCGGTTATTTCTGTCATTTGGGGAATTAATTGCTTTATGAAGAAATAATATCACAATTAATATCGAGGATCTGGAAGCGAAAGCATTTATGATTGATCTTATATTTCTTTTTTAATTTTTCTATTGACCTTTCTCAGACTTTTTTACGTTTTATTTGCAGAACGACATATTTCCTTTTTTGTAATTATCTATCACTGCATTTTGATGCCTAAGTTGGTAACATTTTCAAGTAATAATCTGTAACAATTTTCTTTTTAAAACTGACACTATCATTGATCATTTAATTAGTACAACTTTTTAACTTTTATAATACAAGTTTTGTAAACATAAAATAAGAAAAATTTTAAAAATGTTTCTTATTTTATATTGACAATGCTTGTATTATAGGTTTAATAAATTATTATTTCCACATAAAATTTAGTTACCTTAACATGCAAAACGAAAATAAAGTTTATATAAAGGACAAAATAAAATGGCAAACTTGATCAGTATTTGGTCAATGCTATTTATTGATTGATTTCATAACGTTTGATTTGATATGATTTGATTTATTTCGTCCAATAAATACATAAAGGTATAATGCACAAGTTATATAAAAACAATACACTAATTATAAGTATGACATAAAATAATACAAATAAATGTAATTATGAATAAAATATAAATAAAAAAATAAATAAATATAAGAAAATTTAAATAAACAAGTATAAAAATAAAAACATAAAAGCCAATTTTTTAACAATTATTGGAAAGGACTGAAAATTGAATACTGTTCTAGGACAGCTAACAACTCAGCGACAGAGTATACGCAGTGGTGAAGCAAATAATTGACGCAATCTTGTCTTGAACCTCTTCAATAGGTCAATACGTTTAAGGGCGCTGGGTAAGAAATTAAAAGACGTAACTTCACAGGAATGGGACACTTTTGAGTTGCACGAAGCCTGCTCAACGGCAAACGAAAGTTAGATCCACTCCTCGTATTATAAGAGTGAAAATCAGAATTTAAGAGAAATGTTACGGTTTTTTGGCTTCGCTTACCTCGAATTAGTTCTCCGCTAGTCTTTTCGACAAGTTCTTGTAACCTTATTTTCTTCTATTTCCGTACTCTACCTTCAGAGATGCTCCTACGTTTTGTATTTTCACGACGTAAACTTTATCGTTTAATTTTTGGCTTTCAAATTGTGGTTTCTTTCCCCTGTTAGAGTGATATAGCTAGAATTTGTATCTTTTAGGCTCATTTACTTACAGATAGTTCCTTATACTTAATATACGTCATGATGTCTTAGATTTTCATTTAATTTCTTTCAATTTTAGTGAATTCCTTCAATTCTTATGTTTTGACAGTTGACGTTTCTTTTTAAGCTAGGACTGTTCGTTTGCATATGCCGGTATTATCGATTCCCACGCATCAATAGATCTGTTCGATTTGTCTGATTGATCGTCTATTCAGATCATTTTATTCTGTGTTTACATCCTTTCGACGTTAGAGGGCGCCTCTATGTCCGTTTTCTTATTTTATTTATCTGTCTACTGATTGGTTGTGTAACGTATTTCCTTCCTTCCGGCTTGCTGGCCATTCTGGGTTGTTGTTTAGATGTTGCTTCACCAAGGTATCTTCCTATCTTTTGGAAATTTTGGAATTTTTCAACGTCTGTGGATTTTATTGGAAGATTGCTTGAAATATTCATTGGGCCGTATCTTCGCTTGTGTTTGGTGTGGAATTTTTGTGATTATCACGGCAGATGACTTCGATAAATCGAGATATAATTTGAGAACCCACGCGTCTGCAACGCCATATCTGTTTCCTCTAGATGACGCCAGCATAGCGGAAGAAAGAAGTACCTATGAGGAATGACAGAGGGCAGTACCGGGTCGAAGATTCGTGAATATTCACCTGAATCTAGAAGGACGTTCTAGATGTGTCCCGAACAATCTGGAAGTTTCGCGCCAGATATAAATAACGCGTCAGGTTGGCCAAGGGGGAGTCAGTCGATACGAGTTGGATAGTGCGGATCGCGAGTGGAAATAAAAACGAGTGAATTAGTACGTGTAATATAAATATCGGTGCAAATAAACCGTTTACGCAAACAAAGACATTAGTGATTAAGTGATTTAATTAATAAGCATTTTTAATAGATTTTAAGTACCGTAATTGTGTTAATGGAATCAGTTAATTTAAATATATCGCCTGTGTATTTTTCTAAATCCCGACAACGTTTTAAAAATAGAAAAACGTTATAATATAATTATTTGAATGGTATCTTAATATTTGTTTGATTAAATTAATTTTACTAATAAAATATTATTGTGTAATAATGTATTAGGCTAAATAAATTATTTGCTTTAAATAAATACCCATGACAAAAATATTTCGTTTAGCAAATCTTGTTTTTTCTGTGTTATTAGAATACTTCGCCTTCTAAGGCCACCATTTCCACCTCTGAATATTGTTGTATCTATTCCACATTTTATCGTTTTTCGTTATTCCAGTCTTAATTGTAAATGTAGCGAGACTATTTTTTCTTAATAATAATAATAATAATAATAATCTTTATTTCAAACTATGGCAAAAACTCATACAAAATAACGTCAATTTACAAAGATCAGGAAAATACAAAGAATACATCAAAAAATATATATATACAGCTCAGAACTATTGAAATGATAAGTAATCGTTTAACGAATAACAAGAGAGTGCAAGTAAATGTCTTCTAACTTTTATTTGAAACTTTTAAATTATTACATATCTTGATAATCATTGGTAAGTTATTGAATAGTTTACACCCCAAGAAAGTTTAAATTTTTTTGAAAAAGGTTGTCCGGTGCATCGAGGCAGCAGATAATTTTGTCTGTCTACATTATAATCATGCGCAGTGTCAGTATAAAATTCCGACTTATATTTGAAGACAAAACATAACACTTCAAGAATGTATGCATCAAATACGGTTAAAATTTTCTGTGTTTTGAAAGTGTCCCTGCAGGATTCGTGATACGACAAATCAAAAATAATGCGAAGTGCCCTCTTTTGCAGTAAAAAGATACGATCTACGCCTATACCAGAGCCCCAGTGAATGATTCCGAAAGTCATTTTGTGATAAGTGAGAGAGTAATAAGTTTTAAGGATATACGTATTGGAAGATCTTTTAAATTATAAAGAGCATAACATATTTGTGACAAGTCGCAGCAAAGCTTATCAATATGGGTATTCCATTTGAGATCTTCATTAATAATGATAATCTAGAAGATACATTTAATTCCATTAGTTTACCGTTTAAATTAAAGTTAGGAACGTTATATTTATGTTTATTACGGAACAAAATACATTTAGTCTTGTCGTTATTAATTCTAAGTTATTGGTAGAGAGCACTCACAAACTCTCGTATACAAAGAACCTGCCAATTCAAAGCACGTGAAACATCAATAGAGCGATTAAATATTAATGTCGTCAGCATAAAGCGCATGTTTGTAGCTAAGTTTTAAAGATAAAGGTAAATCATTTATATATTAGGAAAAGTGAAGGACCCATAACAGAGCCCTGCGTTACTCTCTATCTACAGTGCGTATATTAATTGAGTATTCATCAATCACTACTTTTGTTTAAGATTTGATAAATAGTTTTAAACCAACGTAAAGAATTGCCTCTAATACCGTAAGTATTTAATTTTTGAAGTAAGATAGTATGATCAACATTATCCAAAGCACGAGATAAAGCAATAAACATAGCAAGACACGGATGATTTGAATCAATATCGCGGGAAATTTGGTTAATAAACTTATACAAGGCAGTGTAACAGAACGATTAGGAGGAAACCATGCTGGTAACTAGTAAAAGACAAAATTATTAAAATAAGATAGTAACATTTCATTCATTAACGACTCGTATAGTTTAGAAAAGGTAGGTAAAATACTTTCTTCTCATAAGATTTTTTTTCAAACCAAGCATTTGCTTCATACAACCAATCCTTTTTATTTGACACAAATAAATATTTATTCTTGTATTCTATTATTATATTTTATTATTTTACTTTATTCCAGTATTTTGCTTAGGTTAATCGAAAATTCTATACACCAGTTTCCATAATATATAATACTTCTGACTAATTCTTGTTTATATTGCGTCACATTCCCAGGAAGTTACGGCGCAAACATTTCGGCCGACCCTTTTCTTCATTTCGTATCATATAACCTCAACACTATATAACTTCCAATAAAATCTCCCATCATAATAATACTCCTTTCTATATCGTTCCTCCTTTATTTCCCCCGAATAACTTCACGCAAACATCTCTAGATATTCCCATACGTTTGAGCTATGCCGAAACCTCAAGGGTATATACCCGACAGCGAGCGACCAGTGACCCTTTTCGCTCTTATCACCGCGCGACCGTTCAAACGCGTTGCGTCGTGGAAATACCGCTTCGAACGCGTGACATTTTACGGATTCAAGGGCGGGCGGCGGCAATCGCCTTCGGCCAGAAATACCTCTCCGAATTCGTAAAAGGCGAGATAGACCTTCGGGGACCGACTGTTCGGGAGTTTCGTGTGCGATTTATAGTCGAAAATCTGAGCGACAGTAGCCGTCCTAATGATGCGACTATCGAAATGTCAGTTCTTTTACGGCGAGGAGAATAACTAGGGTAGCGAGATATATGAATGTAAGACGTCCCTGTTTACGAGAAACTCGGATAATCTGATTAGCCGGGTTTTGATTTTAGGGAAGTTTTAAGCTGGTCCGATAGTCGAAATGGTTTCCTCTGGGAACACTTTGCTATAGCTCTTATCTTACAACGAATATGACAGTGATAGATCGTCTTGGAAGATGCAGGAGTCTAAACCTTCATTGCATTTTCAACTTTAATAAGGGAGATTATAGTAGTTGGCCTATATCATGTTCTTTTCAAAATAATCGTTACAAAACGTCCTTTCAAACACTTTCCTGATTAGAGTAGGCATACTTTCTTTTAATCGTTGGTCATAGTATACACCAGAGATAAGGTACACTAGAAATAGTTAACTTGTTACGAGGTTCGCTCGCTCTCAAGCGTAAGGTCTTGGATCGAAATAATTTGGTTCGACACACAAATTTTTGGATGACACTGTATATTTGACAACACAAATGAAATTCAAGATAAATAAAAAAAAATACAATGAATTACAATAAAACAACTCTTAACTTAGGTTACCATGATAATATATATTTTGATGTTCGGTTTTAACCTGTATACTTAAATAATAACTTAAACTATTAATTATGATATAATTCCGAAATATAGAGGTTATAATATCTAGGTTAATAATGTTGGCCGGAAGGTTTATGTCATGCGATCGGATTTTAAAAATGAATAAAATAAAATAATGATATATTAATTTTGGTGCAAAGAAAAGAATAATAAAACTATAATACGACTTATCTGTCTGGAGCGTCGGTGTATTGCGTCGGGGATGGTTTGAGCGCGTTACGCTGATGTCAAGGCGTGGTCCCCTTTCGAATTCAACGATCCGGATTTGGTCTCCCAAACTAAGTACTTCGTTCACCCTCTTGGTTTCACTCAACGCCAAAATAAAGTGGTAGTAGATAATAGTAGTAAATAGTAATAGGTCCTAAGATAGGATCGGATTACTAAACTGATAAAATTAACTACAAAAGTACGCTTACCAGTGACCTAAGATGACGCCATTAACAAAATGTGAAATGCCAGCTAGACGCTGCTGTTTCAAAACCCTTTTCAGGAATATCGATGCAATGGACACAACTCTCCTGGCAGTCCCAGGTAACACGAACAAAAAATGCACTCGATATTGGAAGTTTCTCGCGCGACAAAATCCCACAATGTGGTCTAATTGAAATTTGCACGGAGCAACTTGAACAGCGCGTCTAAGATGGTGTGTGTGTCGCCTGTGCGTCTCCCTTACTTAGCGAGAGGGCGGAAGTCGGAAAATACAACGTGAATCAAAATAAGTCAGTGACAAACTTAACAATGCGAAATAATTTACACAAAAGAAAAGGTTTTAATGAATGAAACTTGAACTAATAACTCAAGAATGAAAAGCAAATTTAACTGACAATGAATTACTAATTAATTTGGAACTAAATAACGAAAATGAGACATTAAATTTTGCTATGGCGGTAAAATACGTTGTGACGACCAAGGAGTTCGAAACCTCACTGCTAGATGGCGTTGCAGGGTCTGATTCTTAATTAAATAAAATAAAAATCTTTAAATAAAATCTATAAATGAAGTGATCGCAATCCAACGGCAACAAACTTAACGATAAAAAGTTATGACGCCTGTACTATGTGATGGGGATCGATTTTTTGAAAGGTTCTGATATCAATCCATAGAGAGCGCTCGCGTCAGTAACAGCGTGAAGTTTGAATGTAAATCCTACTGCTTTCCTCTTATATGATTATTGTTTGGAAATTGAATGTATTATTATTGTTAACGTACATTTTGTGCAAAAAGAAAAGATAAATATATGAAGGTATTTTTGTAAATAAACAAACATTTCATGGGAAAAAAGCCTTGTATTTTTTATAATTTTATAAAAGAGGTAAATTAACATTAAATGTTTATAGCATAAAACATATTTATGAAGCATGGACTAGTACCTGCACACAAAAAAATAATTACTGAATTTGAATATAAACGTATTTATATTGAGAATAAAATTTGTTCAGCTTTCCAAACCCATGAATTTGTTAGACGAAACAATTTTTTAGTTCAAATGTAATAAATATACTAAAATCATTATGAACATATAATATTTTCACCACAAAAATAATTATTCATATTTATGCCTTAATAATTTATGTACATTTGATGGAAGTATATAAATATATTATTTGAAGTATTTCCATTATTTGCTTCCAAAATATAAGTATATTGAACTGATAATACTTAACTGCTTAATCTAAGCATTTCTACTATTTAAGGGTAATAATTACCTACTAATTTTGTGTTTGTAACACCAAAAAACCTCGGTAGGGTAAATTTTTTTCTAGACGTTCACAGTCATGTCTTTTGCGATTATAGTGCAATCTGTTACGAATCGAAAAAAGTTTCAAACATAAACTACATAGTTGATGCGTAGAATCCGAAGTCTGCAAATCAAATGGTGGTTCTCTTAAGGGATCGAGTTCGGCACCATTCAGTGAGTCCCCTACATTATACCAAATCTTATTAAGATCTTTTTTTGATTTGATGTAGTCTTTTAGAGATATTCCGTTATCTCAAGATAAAAAAGTACTCTGTTTACAAGAAAAGTAATACAAAGGCAGACAGCAAACATTTGCCTAAATATCCGGGTTCTAGTGATGATATTGAATTTTAAACGGATCCACTTTCAGCCTTCAGAAGCATAGCTCTATCTTATCTAATCAATGACAGCAAGCTTGTATTTATACTTTAGAAACTTCGATTTTCAGTAATTGCCTACTTGTCAAGGGAAAATATCGCAGTGATAGGAATATTTCTGTATATGTATGTATATTAGATACTGTAAATCTGCGAAATAGTTCGCTATCAGCGTTAGTTCATCAATTCGCTTTGTCGTCGACAAGAATCCTATAGTCAGTGGCCCGGCACTCGGTAATTATCGGATGAACTTTTAGCGGAAAAGGTCGAGAGCAAACCGAACGCAATTACAGCTTGTCCCTCCATCCCTACCCTATATGGATAGAGCTTCCATCTCACTGCGAATGCTTGTAGCGACAACGGTTACAGAAGGGATTTTAATTTCCGATTGAATGTAGCGCAACAGCCGAAGCACACTAGCAATTATGTACGGTTAATATTGGTCCAGTAAAAACTATTTCACGTGTGACTTTGGATAGGGGTGTATTATTTTTTTTTGTGGTGTGGAAAGGGAGAACGAAGGTCTATTCATTTAATAATTACATCAGTTTTAATAATATATACAGGGTATTCCACGTAACTGATTCATTAAAAGTTTATGATGTTCTATTATTTACTTATATTTGAGATTTTGGCACCAGTATCTGTTCGATTGGAACTATAAATGTAAAATACCTTAACAAATATCACTTCCGGTTGACCGGAAATGGATGTTCAACTTTGTTATTTTAAATAGAATGATATATTTTTTATTCATTTTTGAATTCTACAACTATAAATACGTCAGTTTTCATTAGCTATTCCTATAGCTACATGTTGCCGTTTTTGAGTTATTTAAGTTTTTCTTTTTTTTTAGTCATAATCATTGCATCATTGAGAAATTAATATCTCGGTTAATACTGCAAGTAAAGACTCCGAATTTGCTATGTTATGAATGTAGATATTACTCTAAGAAACGGTAAGCACACTTTACATTCTAACATACAGGGTATTCAAAACTGAGGAACAAAGTGACATATTTTCAAATGCAGAAAACTCAATTTTTTTTAAATAGACACCCTGTATTTTAATTCGGAATTAGGAAGTAATTATCATCCCCTATCACTTATATGAGCATTCCTATACCTATCTTTAATAGATTTGAGATATGAGCGACTTTTTTTAAACAGACTAAGTAGTCTTTCTTTAAATGTTTGTTGCTGCTCTGAAATGGATTCACGTCAAATTCATGTATTATTTTGAATAACCATACAAGAATGTCTGTTCGAATAGTCATTTCTATTTAACATTGCGTTGTAACGAAAGTGTATTACAATGATATACATAAACACTTTTGGTTAGTCAATGAATTTGACATTAATCCCATTCAGCCAGCTACAAACACGCAAAGATAGGGCTACTAGTCTGTTTAACAAAAGTCGTTCATATCCTAAATCTATTAAAGATAGGTATAGGGAATGCTGATATAAAGTGATAGGGATGATATCTAATTCCAGATTAAAATACAGGGTGTTTATTTAAAAAAAATGAGTTTTCTGCATTTGAAAATATGTCACTTGTTCCTCAGTGTTGAACGCCCTGTATGTTAGAATGTAAATGTGCGCTTACGTTTCTTAGAGTAATATCTACATTCTAACATAGCAAATTTGGAGTCTCTATTGCAGTATTAACCGAGATATTAATTTTCTCAATGATGCAAGATTATGACTAAAAAAAAAAAGAAAACTAATAACTCAAAAACGGCAACACGTAGCTATAGGAATAGCTAATGAAAACTGACATATTTATAGTTGTAAAATCCAAAAATGAATAAAAAATGATATCATTCTATTTAAAATAACAAAGTTGACATCCATTTCCGGTCAACCGGAAGTGATATTTTGGTTAAAGTATTTTACATTTATAGTTCCAATCGAACAGATACTGGTGCCAAAATCTCAAATATAAGTAAATAATAGAACATCATAAACATTTAATGAACCAGTTACGTGGAATACCCTGTATATTTGCAGCAAGATTTCATGTGATTTTATTTCATTTGTATACTGATACAAACAAGCATATACCTAGGTGCATACATTATCACCTCCAGCATACCATTAGCTATTCTCACAAAGTTTTAGTCGCCACATTTTATGAAAGCAGACTAAAAGCGACCGCTTTATATTATTGTATTATGGAGGTCGTCTGATGTGGGAGCTTTTCGCATAAACGCGAGCGATAAGCAGAATAGTTTATTACCCGGACCTCGCGAATGACATTACGACGCCTTATTTGCTCGGTGAAATTTCCTTCGGATTGCTTCGTAAACACGTCAGAATTGCATGTTGAATTTCTGTAATTTCTATGGTAATTTTGTAGGATATATACGTGGAGAAAAGATTGTTCATTCAATAAAGTATTAGTTGATTCAACCGAAGAACATTTTTATAGGGACAAAGAAATATTTCTTTCCTACAATAAGTCTTTTTGTTACGATGGAGCGTTTCGAGTCAAACAAATCATACCCCGTAATAGCCAGAATATAATTACATTAAATATTTTAAAAAGATATATTTTATAAATATTTTTCGTGAGAGTGTTTTTGATATATTTTTTTCTAAATATAGATAAATATTCAATAAAATATTTATTCCATATTTTAAATTAATGTAAGCGCTTATTTTTTCTAAAACATTTGTAAATATTTATATGAAAATTGAAATTTTTTATGCAATCTATTTAATTTGTCAAAATGAACTAAAATTGTTTGTTTATTTAGAATGTATAATGTCGATAACGAAAAGTTGAAACATACATAGAGTTGTCTAAATGGCAAGAACTTGTTTTTTCACCACTCACCATACAAGTTAATAATCAATAATTCTGGCATCTTTTAAGCATACTGAAGGTTTATCAAATTAATCACTATTTTTTAATTGGAGTGTTCTAAATAAAAAACAAACGTATTATTATCATTTTATTGAATAAGCCAATAAAATGAAAAATACTCATTTTTAAGTCTAACTTGGCTGGTGCCCGTACAACACTATGGCTTTTTTCGGTAGTGCGCTCTCATGGCGTTTCTTGTGGCCTCTAAACAATTGCCATTGTATTAGATCATACCATGAATAAAACAGCACACATTATAACACCTACTAATACATTTGAGCATTTACAATATTTGAGTAGGTAGCTACATTCTAATCTTACGATACTTATTTTTACTTTATTTCATAATATTTGAAAACATTCTACGTACAAACAATAAAACACACACGTATTCTAACCTCTTATTGAGGTTATGACGCTTACCTACCGAGATGAAATCTCTTAAGCAAATCAACTAGCAATTTATCTGGTAGGTGCAGTACATATTATGATGCCATAAAATTCCAACAATTATATTTATTAACGATTTCTGTACATAGCGATATTGAGCATTCCAATTATCTTATAAATGCCATGACATGTTTCAACGTATTGCTTACTCAGTTAACAACCTAAAAATCTGCCCTAATCGTATACTATTTAAACTATAACATGTAACGGACAAACGAATGAAACGTTGATGATACGCACGTGCGCGTATACATTCTATTACCTAATCCATAGACGCATAAACAATACTAAATCATATAACACCGACTACGTAATGAATAGAAGTATTGTTTGACGTTCGCAACTTACAAATATTACAAATAATATAACACAAAACGCAATATATTAACAGAAAATTACAGCGCTCACCCTAGATACTAATTAAATCTATTAGATATTATGTTATCTAATTTAATTTTAAACTATCATTTAAATAGGTACATACCTACTTATATGTAGCATATTTTACCCATTTTATATTATTCGTCTTACGCACCAAATGTATAAAAGCAAAAATTCATCTTTTTTCTTATATGAAATAAATATTTACAGAAATACAAAGCAAATATTCTTGCAGAGTTATGAAAAATATATTGAGAAAACATTTGCAATAAAATATTATTAATGCTACAAACATATATATTTTTAAATGTTTTCCTAATATATATTTCTATAATATATTTTATGCATATTATATTATATAACTAATATTCAAGAAATATTTAATATTTTTTAAATATTTATAAAATATGAAATAAATATAGTTGGTCACTGGGACAGTGTAAAGTATTTTAAAATAAATAATTTTATAGAGTAATTAACAGAATAAAATTTATATAATGCATATTTACTCGAAAATATCTACAATATAAAAATTTACTTGCATGAATTTCAAACTGCGTATCTCAATAAGCGTTAGCACAGCACCAGCGCTTTTTGCGACAGAACTGTCGTGTAAAACAAAAAAAACAACTGAACACTTGTCACGTTCGACTGTTATTAAGGATCGTCCTTAGAGAAAACGGCTTCTTTCAGCCTTAGTTTAAGTTTGGACGCTTCCTGTCCCATAGCGCCATAAAAACGTTCGTTTTCGAAAAATAAAACTTCAAGTTGACACTTTTCGCCATAAAAACCTTCTTTGTTTCGTTTGTCTGGAGAAATTTAATATTTTTTTTATTATTTGCAGTACCTTTAAAGGTATTTTTTAAAGTGATATGAATTATAATCCACGTAGGTGTCATGTTTTGATCGATAGGACTATTAGCATGAGTATTAAAACCGTGTTACATACTACAACATGGCTCCTCCACCAATTATTTACGGCAATCGAAATTCCTCTGGGAAATATAACGTACACTGTTCACTTCTCTTCGGGGAGAGTGTAAGATTGAAAGTTTTCGAGGAGAGTAAACAAAGATAAAGAACAAATGTAACCGACAACAAGTAAGGCGAATATAGATTAACACGATATACTGTAGAGTACAGTCAGATAGAAGAAGGCCGTGTTGAATTAATAATAATAAAAAAAAGAATTGCCACTCCGTGAGTTGAGGCAAATGTTAGATATTTATACATCATAGTAAAACAATTAAAAGTAAGAAGTTTTATAATTACATAGTGCTGTTATATAAACATATATTTATATATAAACATTCTGAACGAGCGAAAAATGAATAATAAAGTACGCCGATATTGCGTGACCTAATTTCAAACACGTACACTTTTTATAGGTACTTGACTTTTATTTTCCCTCGAAAAATAATACATATTTCACACAGCACACGTGATGTCATACACGGGGCGTGAGTATTGAAATGTGTATACACACCTATCCAATCGATTAGTTCTGTTGATATTCAAATATCCTTATTTTAAATAAAGAAAGGCAGACGAGCTTTTTTAATAAGTTAGTTGACGTGCCAAAACAGATAGGCTATCTGTATAAACTGATGGAGGCAGATTATTATAGTTATTATAAGTTTTAGACCGAATATTCACTAGTTGTGTTGAAGAACAAATGTATATTCTGTAAAAGTAAAGCAAGGTATTCTCCAAGGTTCGTATCTTAGGTCCTTTTCTGTTCGTCATTTATATTAACAATCTATTTAATTTGCATCAATATGCAGACGATATAACAGTTATATCCAACTAGTAGTTCTTCACGGTCGAAGACTTTAATGTCTGTCCAGTATACAGTTAGCAAGGTTAATTAAAAAAAAAATAATAATTGTTATCCCTACGAGCTGGCTCCTTCGATACACTGATTTGCGGTGTATTGGGATATTCCCGACATTTTGTCTAGTCCCCTAAATCCTAACAATCTTCAGGATTGGCTTGATTCATTATTTCGCTCCACAGCGCAATATACAGGACAAATGGAAGCTATAATACGTTCATTCTAACAGCAAACATATAATAAAAAGATCACGGAGCAACGCATTTTCCGAGAACGAACTACAATACATAAATTTCAGAGATGAAATTGACAATACGCAATCCCCTCAAAGCAAAGATACCCTAATATGGACAGTGGATCATCAACAATACCGCATATGATGGAAATAGCCCGTTAAAACATCAACTTCTACTCGATAACGTGTGTATAAACTTTGAATGAAGTCATACATACATAACAAATACGAATATTCAAATAAAATGAGCGAAAGAAATGCCTGTATCGTGAAGCTCATAAAAAAAAATGTTCTTTGAGGGAAATGACGGAGGCTTCCATCCAAACCGTTTCCACAATACTATATGTAAATAACATGTACCTGTGTAAAATTTGAATGAGATCGAATAAAGCGGATTCCGAGGGAAGCATCAGACATAAAATTTCACAACGTTCACTTTATGAACATCATATTAGGAGCTGTAAGAGGTTGCCATGTCAAAAAAATGAGGGAAACAATATAAGTTTTAGCAAGTTAGATCGTCCGTGTTATTATATCGTACTAATTTTATTATTAGAAATAATTTTCCTTTCTTTTTCGTTTTCTTCGATCCGTATAGAGACTCTAGAGGAATAAAATTAGATAAATATGCGCCATTACACAGTTGCTAATAAATTTTTATGCTTGGAAAAGTTGAGGTGGATTACGTAGGCCAAAGTCGGTCGACGTGAACCATTTCCTTGGCCATTTCCGCTGTCCGATGAATGCGATTTGTAAGCATTCGTTGGAGAGCGTAAAGATTGCTCGATCTGGTTGAGGAAAAACTACACCCTAAAGGTGTCTTTCTGTTTTGTTTTTGTAAATATATAGAGAAAAAAAGGCGTTCGGTTTAAATGATTTATAAACGGATTTAAGTGACGTGTTAAACGAACAGGTGTTTTACAATATTTAGATATCTTTTTTTATCCCAAGAAAATACTAGTGTATTTTTATTAAATCATTTTTTGCTACGTTGTACAGTGTGGGCTAAGTTCGATACTTTTAATAGGAAATTTGTATTTCTAACGGAATTAGAATAAATCTGACTTATGCTTCTGGAGCTGTATTTTAAAGAGAAATCGATTGGAGAAAACTCGTATTTTTATATCTTCATTAATATAAGAGGTACAGAGCGTTCTCATAAAATATGCAACTCTTAAAAACCCTTAGTAGGTAAACTATAGGGTTTCTAGACCACTTTCAAGGCCGTTCTCCTCCAGGTACCCCAGAGCGGAGCTGTAGGTGGGAGAGGCAGCTCAAGACGATGGCGTCCACGGGGACGGCATCCGCGATAGCTTGGGGAAGGTTTTTGAAACGCTAGGCAAGGGGTCTTAGCCGATGACGTCAGAGGCATTATTTTACTTATAATAAATATAAATCAGTTTTCCTATTTATATTTATTATATTTATTTCATTAAAGTTGCATATTAGTATATTGTATTAGTACATTATTTACTTATTTATTATATAATCATTCGATCACCAATCTAGAAATAGAATATACATATAAGAATCGGTCCTCAAATTATAGATGTATCACGTGAAGTATGCTTAGATATTTTTGAACAGCCCTGTTCATCTAGGGAACAGCTGAACAACTCAAAAATAGCTCTGAACAGCTTAGCTGCCCCTCCCACCTACAGCTCCGTTCTGGGGCACCTGGAGGAGAACGGCCTTGAAAGTGGTCTAGAAACCCTATAGTTTACCTACTAGCCTTGTAAGTTTCTTAATTGCGAAAAGACTTGATTTATTTAAATACTTTATTAGGACACTTTTTTGACGCAGAATTCTATGTTCCAATTTTTTTATTTTTTTAAACTCGTATTTTTTGAGATATTACTAAGACTTTTGTTTTTTTTTTATGGAACACCTTATATATTTTTATATTATTGAAAAGCTTATAAAATTACCTTTAGTATATTATAACATACTTGATATTTTATTTAAAGGGTTTTCAAAATAGGTATTTGATTTTTTGTTTGCAATTTCACAGTATTCTAAGATGGTTGTGGATGGTAGCTAAGCAATGCGCGTATTTATTTTATATTGTCAAAATGTTTTAAAATATCAGTTTGTATTAATATTATTGGTGTTTTTATTATTTAAGAAATCAAAAATGTATGAAGACTATGAAAAATACGACATGTTAAAGTGTTTATGAAGCAGGTCGAAAATGCGGAGCTGCATGTAATATTTACTATGAACGATATCCTGAAAGACAACAATCATTCAGAGACATTTTCACAAGGCTACCTAGACTTACAAATTATGTGGCTCAAAATAGAGAAAAAGAATTAGAGAGGAAACAAACAATAGGATTGCTTTTCTCAATATGTTAGTAATAAGAAATAAAAATAACATTAGAAATAACATATATAGAAAGCCCACTACTAATAACAGATTTATTCAGAAGATTCAAATCATCATGGGAAATAAACTAGCAGCTATTAACGTTTTGGTACATCGCTTACTTAATTTTCCTCTATCTACAGAAAGATATAATAAAGAACTTAAAGAAATTATTAAAATCGCTGCATTTAATGGATTCTCAAAAGACGTTATATATAATACCATCAGAAAACATAAAAACAAAATAAGAATTAGAAATGTGAGTACTTGACATAGCAACTACTGCAAATAATAATCTTAAAGATATTTTAGGTAACCCTAAAGATCAAGTAGATAATTTGGACAAATCAAGTATTTATAAAATAGTTCTAAAAATTGTGATCATGTATATATTTGGCAAACTAAAAGATCAATTAAACGCGTTACCAAGGAGCATTTGCCATCTTAAATTTAGAAAGGTTTGACAAATCTAGTGTAGCCCTACATATGCAGAAAAACCATAAGTTGACAAGTAAAGTTAGTTTAAAAACGTAAGCAACTAGTGCAATTAAATTTTATGAAGGGGATATGGAAAATATAAAAAACAAACAATTTATAATTTAATTTACCCTTAATTCTTGTCTTTATAGTTTATTAAGTAGAAGTAGTAGATCAGACGGAGTTAGGATTAGTGACTAGTTAAGCATGACGGCAGTCACCCATAACCGTGATCATTGTACCATGGCCTTTTTTTAGGTATAAATTAGGGTAGTTGATGATAGCTTTGCTATCGAAACGTACGTCCAGTTTAGTGCAGTTTGTGGTGAGGGGCCTAGGAGAAGTTTGCAGCATTACCAGTACCACAGTTTGGAGTACTTTTGTCATCGAATTAGAGGTAATTGCCGTTTTAGGGGAAATTGTAAATAATCCAACACATTCCACTCGCGAGATGGCATAAACAACAGGTTTAACAAGAACATCGGCAAGGCGCATTTTAAAGAAGTATAAAATGAAATCCTATCGGACAAGGAAACTGCATTATCTTTTTGTTGCTGCGGATTTGGAGCGGCGTATGGCATATTGTCAATGGTTTTTGGGAAAGTGTGAAGAAAATCGTAATTTGCTCTAAACTGTGTATGGACAAATGAATGTAACGTAAGCAGTGCGGGAATTTTTAACAGATATAATTCTTATACTGGGTCACGTGAAAATCCCAATGTTACTGAAATGAGAAACTAAGGACGACATATTTTCAATGTGTGAGTAGGAATTTTCCGTGGCAAGATAATTGGATCCTATACATATATAACGGAATTATTAACTCAAAAAGTTATTTGCATATTTAGCAATAATTCATTGAACCTCTCATAGATGAAATACCTCCAAACCAATTTGAATTAGTTTACTTCCAGCATGACGGAGCATCCTCTCATACTGCCCGGATTAATGAGTTTTTAAACCAATAATTCGGTAAGAATTGGATTGGGAATCAGGGACCGATACATTGGCCGGCAAGGTTGCCAGATCTAAGCCCATTGGATTTTTTATTTTGGGGAAGAATTAAAAATCCTGCGTTTAAACATTCTCGCAATTCAAGACAGCACAATTAGAAGCTGCAGTTTTGCAAGCGTTCGACTCTCTACCTCCGCTTGAGTTGAGAAAACGGTGTCGATTATGTTCCTATTTAAACGTATCGAATTTGACTCACTCTGTTTTTTTAGAGATTCCAGAGCACTATTGCCAATTTTGTCATTAATTGAAGACATACAAATTACTTACAATAATCAAAATAAAGTTTCCTCGTGTAAAATAATTATTTTCAAAGATATTTCTTTGTGAGAAGGAATATGTTTTCGCAGTGAGTAACATCAATGTACGTACCATCTATACATAGCTTTAGTCTTACTAGGATTGAGAACCAACGAATGATAACTGAAAAATGGTAAATAGCACCTAAGTCTCGGGTAATATATATTTGCAAGTGTTTTACAATAATTGAGATTACATGTTTTCCTTTTTGTGAAACCCAATCTATATTTATATACCGTGTGTCCCCGGATGGAGTTGACAAGAGGAAAAAAAATCTTTATTATTGATTTTACGACAAAAGTCTTTCTTTATAAAAAGTTCTGCTTGTTGAGTAGAATATTAACCATCCAATAATCTAAGATTAAATGTTACGGAAAGCTCACCAAATTAATGATAACATGAAAATTGCTCAACAGAAGAGTATCATTTATTGCATTTTAGAGTTACTTACAGAAAAAGTTCGTTAACAACATAAAATTAGTTAAAATACAAAATTTTAAGTCTAAAAGTTTGAGTATTATGATTGTATGTGTGGTAAGTTTAATTGAGTTGTAACGTGTTATCTGGAAGTTAATGTATGATAATCATAATTAATCTTGGCAATCCAAAGGTTGCTGTATTGTCTAATAATATTGAACTTCAAACGTCCTTAATTGTAGATTTTCATTTTTTCTCTGTTGGAGTGCCAAAATGTTAACTATCCGAAGAACGTATTTATTTGATTAAATGTTTTTGAGTTGGAAACGTACCTTATCGATACGCTATAGACATGCTCTGACGAAAATTCCCAAACACTTCAGTATTCGCGCGAAGCATCCTATCAAGATATTCATAAGCCTGGGAAGACATCCAAACGGTGTTCCAGGCAGATTATTCGCCCTTGCAGCCTGTGCAGAAAT
>RXPK01002276.1:0-103137 GCA_004143645.1 Protaetia brevitarsis | reverse complement strand
CAAAAATCCTGACGGTGATCAAATCTGGATATACGTGCACGACAAGTCAAATAAATTCAGCTTTGTGAGGGAATTCACCACAAAGCTTAATAACAACAGCGAGTGGGATCATAACCCCATTTTGAAATTGAATAGAAATGCCATCAAATGGTACACTGATAGCTTCAATACTGCAGAAGGAACTGGAATAGGATTATATGGGCCTAGAACCAAGTAGGGGAGGGTGGGGTAAGATGGGGCCACGAGGCATGATGGGGACATCGTCTTATCTACAAAACGGCAGTAAGCATCTATCAAATACTAGCAGTCCTAATATTGACAAGTGCTGTTTTATGTTTGTTGTAATGTAGGAAACTTTACTAGTCGTAATAACAAAGTTATTGCTGTTTGTGCGTGAACTTTGCAAAAAAATGACAAAAAAGAAAACAGAAGAGATCAAGAAGGTGAATTTTGTAAGGAAAGCAAAGAGATAGATTTTTGGAAAACGTCAAGGAAATAATCAAGTTCTTCTGTTGAGGAAGGTGACGCTCAATGTTAGTATTGTAAGGGGAAGTATTGATACAATGCCATGGTGGCGAGGTTGGGTACATGGAGGCTATGCGAATAACGTGGATGAGTTCGCCTTCTATTGTCTCAGTTGTGAAGATTAAGTTTAATATTCTTATCGTTATTGTATTTTTTTTATTTTAAGTAGTTCCGCTTTAAAGAGTTTAAGCTTTGTTCCTGCATGTTTTTAAGAATATTTTAAGAATCTATTTTTTTTTTACCTATTACCTAGATTTATGGTACGACCCATTATTAACTCACCTGGAACCCTTGCCACACCATCTTGCCCCACTATAGGGGCACACATACACACACACATTTCTTTTCAAAAATTTTTCACAACATCAAGAGTATCCATCCAAAAATTGTAAATTCATCCATCAGCAGATAAATGTGTAAAGATTACAACAAGCGTACTTAGAACCTTGTATATCAATTTGCAATCCTGATGCAGTGTTCTAAAGCTTAATGTTCCCATCTTGCCCCACCTTCCCCTACTTCGAAAGATTGGAAAAATACCCAAGTATTTTCCAGGCGGAAATACACGTTATTGAAAGATGCGTCCAGTTCAATGTTGACAGAAATTATCGAAACCAAGAGATTATTATCATGTCTGATGGTCGAGCTGCCATCAAGGCGGAAATTATATGGGCTAGGCAAAGGGAATAAAGTAACCCTTCTGTGGGTTCTGGGTCACACAGCAGTGGAAGGAAACGAGATAACGGATATTCTCGCAAGAAAAGGGGCTGGAATGCCCTTTGCAGGGCCTGAACCCTTTTGCGGGATAAGTAGCAGCACAATACTGAAGAAACTGAAAAGAGAAATGGACCAGAGAAAATCTAATTATTGGGAGATTGTTTTATATTATCAAAGATAAAACAGTAGCTAGTGGAAAAGCGTTGTCGAAGGCGTTCAAAGCCAGAGAATTACAAATTTAGAAAAACTCATATGGTACGAGATGAAAACAACTGCTCTGTCTGTCGTAATACATCGACTTGTATATATTGGGTCGCGGATATAATCTATAATCCGATTTTCGTAACTGCAAGTGACAGATTCGATATTCTATCGGCGAAAAAAATTGTCATACACATGCAAATATCTGTATATGTAACGTTTATTGGTGTGTTGTAATTTTTATCGTGAGAAAAGCGTACATTTGCAAGGATAAAATTTATGATTTCCTTTTTGCTGTACGTAATAGGGAAAATTTTTAATTTTATTTAGGTTACGGTTTAGATACTGCGACAACCTCGATTTAATGAACGCAAATGGAGTAATTACCGACAAATTAATGTAAATTTTATAATTTTTATAATCATAAATTAGGATAAATGAATATAGAATTATTTATCTGGTACATGTTGAACGTATATAATGACACTGAGTTATAAAATATCATAGAATTACAAATTGGTATGGTTTGTTTGGTGATATCTGCGGCAGGTGGAAGATAATCTATGTTTATACACCTAAAAAATATTTGCTCTTGCAAATAAATTTCATTCCTCCTACACAAATATAAATTAGATTACAATCAAACGATCTAATTAAGGACTTAGGACTTGACTACTTCCATTCACTTCTACTTTCATTAAGAGTTAACTGGCAGCATGTCAGTTTCATAAGGTACCACTATTAACTACAGGGTGCAAGCAAATGTATCTTAAGAAACTTATTGCTATTTAAAACATTAAATGGTGAGAGAAACATAAACATTGTAGTGGTACACTTGTATATGTCTTTGATTTATATAATAGCTGTCACTCTGTAAATGCTATACGTAAGTTTTTTTTTCTATACAGGTCTTTGGCTTGTTGATTGAAATAATCCTCTTAGTTCATTTTTGGCTTGCCAAATATTATCTGTCTTTTTGCGTTCAGAGCCTCGCATACACACAGAATGTGGTAAGCGTTCTCTGTCATCCCATTACACAGTTTGCAGTTGATATCCCCAGTGTTTATCCCAATTTTCTGTAGGTGTCTTTTCAGTGCGTAGTGGCCTGTAAGGAGATCTATTACAGTGCGAAAATTCCTGCTAAGCTGCAGTTGTTCTTCAATCTTCTTCTTTGATGGTCCCTTAATAAAGGCCTTTCCGTGAATTTGCCTAGTTGTTTTATCCCAAAAGAAAAGCACAAAAAACAGTGGTTTTCTTTTCCCCAACTTCTTGCTTGCTCTAGTGCTATGTTTTGTACACTCCTAGGACAGGTTCTGGATCTATATATAAAGACGATGATCCATTCCTTGCTAATTCATCGGCTTTTTCGTTTCCTTCGATTGCGAATGTTCGGTCACCCAGACCAAAATGATTTTATTGCAGTCTGTTGGGCTATTCAGTTCTCGAATACATTACGAAACCAGTATTGACTATATTTTGGGGTTCACTAATGCCTATAAGCGTCGCCTGGCTGTCTGTTGCAATATAGGGCCTCTGATTGCTTTCAATTGCGCAATGCAATATTGCATATACCTTTGCCTGAGAGATCGTGGCATATTTTCATAGAAAAAGGGTCGTTTGTGAACCAGATCAATTTCTTGAACCAGTATCTATAGCTAGATTGATGCCAGCTTATCCGATCCGCGATTTCCACCTCGAATTTTATGTTAAATAGATATGGCGAAATCATATGATATGATCTCAATCTCATTCCACTCATACAAAGACGTAAAGAATTTTCCAAATTATCGTCAGTCAGCCTTGTACGATGTTTTGATTTATTAATTTTCATCATTGAAAAGAACTGTTCGCATTTATAAATACTGCCAAATGCACAAATCAATCTTCTTGCGAATTTTCTAAGCTCCGGAAAATGGTCTTCTTCGAGGTATTTTGGTAGAAATCGCACAACTCCACGTTTTGAAATTTAAATTTTAGGAGTGAGTTTTCTTGAAGCTCGATCAACTCCATTTACAAGTGCATTGGAGCATTTTGTACATTACTTTTTGTCGGAGTAGCTAATAAATTGAAACTGTCTTCAATGTTTTTAAAATCGCTAAATCTGTTCGAAAATTACTCCGACAGTAATTTGAGTTCTTCAGCTTATTGAGCATAAACAGTATTTTCATACGCAGAGAGCGTGGTGAAATGGTACTGTTACCAGACAGCAACTGTGCCTCCCACAAGCGGATTTTGTTTTGAAACGCTTTCAAACGGGTGTACAAATCATTTACCTATTTATGTCCTTGTTTTTGAAGTTTCAAATTTAAATCACTCAAATGGCCTGTAAGGTCGACCAGAAATGCTAAGTCACATATCCATTTTGGGTCACTCAATTCAGATAGTGGTTTATCTTTTATTTGCATAAAATCTGCTATCTCATTTCTAAGCTCGTAAAACCGTTTCAGCATTTTTCCTTTGCTTAACCATCTGACTTCACAATAATATGTTACGTCGTCATATTCGGCTGATATTTCATCCAAAAACGGCTTGAACTGGCGATGGTTAAGCCCTCGGTATCGAATAAAATTGATGGTTTTTACTACCACATTCATAACATTCTGGAGTCGAATGGACTTAGAACACAAGTTCTGTTGGTGGATAATGCAATGGAGAACTATCAAATCATCTTTTTTGCACATTTAATTCAGTTGCTTTTTCATACAAAATTCCGATGAAACCTTTACGTAAGCCGACCATAGAAGGTGCACCATCCGTGCATACACCAACTAATTTTGATCATGGCAAACCAAAACTTCATTAAAAATGTCCTCTCCTGTAGTGGTTCCTTTTAGCGGCTGTAAAGCAAGCAATTCCTCAGTAACAGTGAACTCTTTATCAACACCTCGAATAAATATAGCCAGTTGAGCTGTCTCAGACAAATCGGTGCAATCGTCTAATGCTATGGAAAATGATTCAAAACCAGCCATACGGTCAGTCAAAGTTGTTTTTATATCATTAGCCGCCATTTCTATACGTCGGGCAACAGTTCGTCTTGACAAACTAATTTTTTCAAATTCATTTTTTCTTTTCAGAACACAAAACACTGCAAACTTCTAACATACACTCCTTGATAAATTCTCCTTCGACAAATGGTTTTAATGACTTTGCCAATTTTGAACTAACTATAAAACTAGCTTTCGCAACATTATGAAGTTGTGTTCTTTGTTTATGAAACATTTGCTGCTGTTTTTCCAAATTTGCGGTAAGCTTCTGGATTTTGTCTTTTCTTATTTGTCCTGCCAGTGAGTGCAGGATAGGATGCTTAGTTGAGTAATGCCTCTTTATATTGAATTCTTTCATCACTGAAATGGATTCATCACACAGCAAACAAATAGGCTTACCATTGGGCAAGATAAAAAAGAATTCTTCAGTCCATTCTTCTTGAAACTGGCGACTCTCTGCATCTACTTTTCGTTTCTTTCCACCAGACATCATTTTCGTTTACTTTTCGTTCGATAAACTTAATAACAAAATATAATTAGTAAACACTCAAGATGCACAGAAAGTCACAAAGCAAATTGACGGCACTAGCAGTTCGCTAGGATATCGCTTGTCGAAGTTATCATCTCGCTAGCACAAATAGAACTGAACTAAAGTTCGGGCCATCCACCCGCTTATATAGGCAAAATGAAGGAATGATCTAGAATCGTCTAGTGTAGAACATTTGAGAAGCTATAATCTTTTGTTGCGCCGCCAGTGAGGCGGCAAACATTAAAGGCTTTGATGTTTGCCGCCTCACACTTTGATGATCGCCGCTACTCGGCTTGCTCGCTCACTTGATTCCGCAGGAGCAAGCGACAAACCCCCATATCACTCTATCTTCCTCATTTGGAGTGAGTATGAGTAAGTAGTGTAATATTTTTTTTTAATTGGGTTTTTCAAAATGGCTCGCGGGCCGGATCAAATCTTACAGCGGGCCGGTTGTTGCCCACATATGGTTTACTGTGTTTCGAAGAAGGGGAGACAATTGAGCTTATTTGTTGCTACGGCCCTGGCATCACGAGAATCAAGTATGTATTCTTGGGAATGTCGACATTTTTTTATTCAACAAGATTGTGAGCGGTTATACGGGGCCTAAAGGTTTTGAGTTAACTTTAAAATAATATAGATCTAGCGGCCGCAATGGGTGGGATGATTAAATGAATCATGCGAGTCAAAATAATAATAAATGTTGCTATGGTTGAAAGTAAGGTATTGATTTACATTATGTTATTGTAAATCATTTTGTAACGTGTAGTTTAGAAAAGAATGCGAAAGCTTCTCCTTGAACTATATAAATGTGACATTATTTTACAAGTGACACTGACTTATAGCACCTTCCCTGAAAGACATTGTTTAAAATTCTTAATTGTTAGATAGAAAAGAAACTAGTTCCACTTTTGTTAGTGTTTAATTAACGATGTCGTTGAATCCCGATCCTTTGTTTCAAATTCTGTTGTTCGTTCTAAACACAGCTGTTTTCTAATACCTCTCTGTTATCGAAAGGCGGATCTGACATTCTAAAGAAGTCTGTGATCACCTGTGTTCACGTTCACGATATGAGTAATATAATTCCAGTGCATTTTATTCGCTTTCAGAGCAAAACTATGTAAACTCATATTAAGTGCAAAATAACATAAAATAACTAACTCGACTTCACTAAATGCAATTAATGCTTTATAAAGAATATTAATTAGCCGCTCACAGTCAACTGTAATGACATTTTATGTGTTTTGAAGTGCATTTAATAGATTATCCAAGTAAATTGCATGTTCTTCCATCATAGATTCTAAAATCTTTTACTCCTTGACATATCCAATGATCCATTTCAGCGCTACTCGCCATCAACTTATATACTTTTCTAACATATTGATTGCTCAAAATTAATTGAAAGTTTAAAAGTTAAGGTCGCGCACGTGACTTAATAATAATACCTATTTTCTTGTTTACTTATTAATTTTAAGCAAAAAGTTCAACTAGCGCTGCAATTTTAATAGCATATGTTTTGCGAACTAGCGCTTTATAAATTAGGTAAACGACCTCAAATGCATTTAGTGCATTGGCATTGTGCAACGCGTATACATTGTAGATGTAAATGAAGCGATAACATATTCTGTATCAGTTCGTATCTGCGGAGTCCGTGATGTTTCAGCGGTTGCAAGAGGTCTGACCTCGGCAATCTTCTGTACACGGGCTGTTTAGGTAAAAGTTAAATAATAAAGTTCACTCTGGGATGATGAACGAGTGCTATTAAGATCGCGGTTGCCGTTGCATCCGTGCTAATATGCAATCGCTTATCGCACGCGATATTTCTTCCTGTTGCTGGTGTGGTAAAATCAGCAACAGTGTTGCAAGTCGTTTAAATTTGTCTACTAGGTGTTGAGAGTACAATACCTATTGCTTACGTAAATCTTTTGATTTATTATTATAAGTGGTTATTGTGCAATTCATTTAAATCAAAAATACCACAACCCAAACTAGAAATCAATTGTTGTAAAAGGTTTAATTATGTAACCGTGGCAGATCTTTATGTATTAGTAGAAACAAGTTGTTTTTAAACTGCATTTCTGGAATTCTCTCATGTACTGCTACTTAGTATTCACTTACTTCACTGCAAATAAAGATAATGTAATATTATGGTTGTATTCACAGAATGAAAATTTTGGTAAAGGACGATTTTGTTTTAAAGAAGAAATTATGCGGCTCAGAGATAGATAGATAGCTTGATAAATTTATTTGTTATTACACTTAAAAATGCCTTACTTTACTGGTTCACAAGTTTTTTTTGTCCCAAGCACAAAAATGCTTGATTTCCATATACTTTTGCATGGTGAAATCAATTATGTTTTCACAATTTCTCCATCACCCTTAGTTTTTATGTTCCAGGATATTTGCGTATCCACCCAAAATATGCATGCATAGATATGTACTATAAGAAAGCGTGCTTTGATGTTGTTTCAGTTGTTGGCTAGAGTTTGTTGTTGTAAACATTTTAAAGAGTGTTGCGTTGTGGTGCGTTCAAGCTATTGTAGTGAAACCGCGTAAAAATACCAAGGAAATTTGCAAACCACCCGAACTCTTTTTGCTACATTTGCGGCGAATTGACATTTAAATATCAAAAAAGGTCTTTCACAACTCTCCTTAAAAATACTATAAGCAGTATTTCAAATGTAAAGTAGAGGATGAAGACAAAAACTGGGCTCCCATATTTGCTGTGTTACGTATTGCTGTGTACTGAAGGATTTTTGAATTTTTAATTCACAATGAATAATTTTTATTATAAAAAAAAAGCATTTAATTACAGATTGCAGTAAAAAAAAACCGTGAGCTTAGGGCTCTGGCCGAAATCAAAAACTGCATGAATCCAATTTTACAAA
The DNA here is from genome assembly GCA_004143645.1 of Protaetia brevitarsis. Classification (NCBI taxonomy): domain Eukaryota; kingdom Metazoa; phylum Arthropoda; class Insecta; order Coleoptera; family Scarabaeidae; genus Protaetia; species Protaetia brevitarsis. Next base: position 95,296 of record RXPK01002276.1, on the reverse strand, counting down.
AGGACAATGCAAATCCTTTTAACAAAGCAAAAGACAAAACAGTTCAGGAAGATAATCCTTTTTACAACAAAAATCCACGTGGTTTCAAAAATTAACCAAACTAAATTAAACGTGGACAATTCAAGTAAATTTATAAATGAAAACTAAAAGCAAGCACAAAGCATCTATTCACCCAACCCGAGGTGATTAAAAACAATTACAAATCAGTAAAGCTAAAAAAAAACGAAAAATTAACTCTTTTAACATAAAATATACCTTCCAGAACTGCAATAATAAATGATCCTATATCTAATTTGTGTACACAATAATATAATACCAATTATTATATAATGAGTTCTTTGATGGATGAGATAATTTCAAAATTAACGAAACAAATCTTTAAATAAAAATGAATACCAAAATGGCAGCAATGAAAATAAAATCACATGTATTTACACGGCATCTCGTCAAAGAACTGGCCCCTCAGGGTAAAACAATCGCATACATATAAAATATAACAGCTGCGTGCGCTACACCTAACGCACAATGACCATAGAAAACAACTACAAGAAAGGACATGAGCTAACATGAGCAAATAAAAATATATTAAAGAGTGAAAACAATTTCAACTGGACATTTAAATAAATAATTAACCAATCAATTCATTAACTAAATCTTATTTAAAAATAAACAATTAAATTCTGAGATAATTTTCTCGAAACATAGACAAAAACAGATCGTAGTAAAATATGATCACTGAATTTACAAAAATCGGCGTGCCAGGCCACAGCAGTATGTCAAATTTCTTACAGCGTGGGCTGGAAAGTAAATGACATGCCTTTTGCTATTCCTATGATTTGGAGGGAACCATCAGATCATATTACCTATTGCTATTATATTATTGCTATTTTTGTCTTACAAATATAAGTGGTATCACTTCTAAATCCAAAAATACTGTAAAATATCCTAATATTCCATCTGCACTGAGACCAATGCCTCACAGTCCGGAAGGAATTACCTGTGCCCAATCCTCCACAAAACATGACACTAAGCGACGATGAAAGTGCTGATGACGAAGTAAACGAAGAAAGTTTTGCAGGCGGCAATATGGATTTGGATCCAACACTTCAATCACATTCGTCTTGTTGTAGGACGCATCTTCTAAGTCAAGAAGATCTCAACGACCTCGTCCGCGATTTAAAGTTGTCTAAGAAGCAAGCCGAACTTCTAGGTTTCAGATTAAGAGATTGGAATATTCTTCAGAGTGGAACAAAAGTTGCTCTTTTTCGTAATCGCCATGTATGTTACGCTAGGAGTATATGACACAGTTATTCTGTTTAAACCAAAATGGCGGTCATATAGAACAATTATTGTAATGATTTCATTTACATTAATTTACTCTTTCTTGTTATTATGTTCCAAGTTTTTTATGTTTTTCATTTGTTTTTTTTACGTTCCTATTTTGTTTTAGTATTCTAATTAAAGTGATTTTTTTGCCGTTTTAGTCATGTTCTTTTTGTTCCGAAACTAAACGATGTTTCTGACAAAAATCACATGAAAATAGAAAATATGGAATAACAAGAAAACCGTTGGAAGTAGGTATAGGGAAAGGCATTGGGAATCGATACAGAATTAAATTCTGCATCCGATCATGTAATAATATACAGGGTGTCACATTTGAAAAACCGAACCTTTTCAACTTTGAAAATGACGAAATTGGTTATTAAATTTTGGACACCCTATATGCGATAAATCAATTATCAACGGGTATTTCGTAAGTACCATTCTTGGGCTTCAGTCTACCCCAGAAGCTTTTGCAACCAGTAGAAAATAAATAAAAGGCTCAGTATTGAAAATAAGGCTACATATTTCAAAATTTTCTAAATAATCAATATATCTAAGAAACAAATGAAAATAGGTACTCTGTCTATTTTATATTTTAATCAACGTCATTGATGTATCATGCAAGTAAAGACAATCTTCTGATTTGACTATTTTTTTCAAATTTTGCTATTGAAAAAAGAAGCAAAATCTCCACTTGTCTCACAGAAAAAGATGCAAGGATTAATTTCGTGAATGTTACTGCTGTTTGTTTAAGTACAATACTTAAAATGCATCGTTTCCGATTTCTATTATGGCACCTAGCTATAGCGTCGTTAGTTTGTGTATTTGGTTTATTATTAGTTATTTCTCGCCCGTTTTTCGCTTCTTTTTCTATATTTTGCAAGAAGAAAATACTTCTTCTTAGAGCACAGAGCCTTCTGTAAAGTTTTCAGTAGGTAAATTATTTTAAATAAAGAGAATGTATCAAACATCAATGACTAATGTTATTATTATCACAGAAAATGCCAGGAAAGCGATTGAATTCTAAGGCACAGGAGCTTGTGGTTAATACTCTGGGGTATTTTAAGAGAGAAAAAGAAAATGGGGGTCCTTTATTGCCTTTAAGTGCTGTTTACGAGGTAGATATTCTAATACACTCATAAGTATGTGTTTAAAATATAAAGTACGTATTGTTACAGAAAGTAAGTGAAGAACTTGGTGTAGGTCCACAGACTGTTTGGAATGTAAAAAAAGGAAAACTGCAAAATCCTTTTACTTCATCTCATCTTGAAAAGAGACCTTGTATTAAGGCAATAATAATTGTCAATTCAAATAAATCCTCAAGTTCTGAAGAAGAAACAGATAATCAATTGAAAAAAAGAAACTGTTGTCGTGATATGATAAGTTAGATTTCGTGGCCTGAATTGGCCGAATGTTCTGTCTTATGATGTATGTGTAATATACTTACAAATATGTAGGATTTGCTATACCTACTAGTAATACGGTTCAGCCTTCGCAATATGGTATCTTCCTATAAACGATATCTCACAAAGAAATCGTGTTCATCCCAAATTTCAAAATTATTAGGGCGCTTGCAATTAACTCTCGGTCTTCTAACACGCCCAAGATGTTCAATTAATAATTAATAACGTCTTCGTCATCAGAAAATTCCAGTATTTAAATTCGTTAATATCAGATTGACATCAAATGTCACAAACAATTATTTTAAGCTAGTGCTATGGTTATATTCAATTTGAGGGAGACATTAAAGTTTAAGCTTCGTACATAACTCGAATTGAAAGAAATTTTTTGTTCGGTTCAAGGTTCCATTTTGAACTTAACCTCACTTAAATTTGAACTTAAACTCAAAATCGTATTTAAACTAATACTGAAACACCGCGCATAAGATATCCTGTTTATACGGCTTTTTAATTTGACCCAGAAGTATCGATTTGATTCATACTTACAAAAATCGATGACGTCGGTTAAAACATAAAATAGACAGATAGTATAGGGAAACCCGATGGAACGCATCATGAAATTTTCTCAAATATTCAAAAATGAGATAATATAGACGGTGTTCCATTTAGTTAATGGTGAGAAGTTAATGGTGATTTCCGTTCTAACCGGAAGTTGTACGACTGAAAATATTTTAAAATGAAAGAGAATCCTGACTAACCCTACACTGTAAAAAAAATTGCAATAAAATTACATGTAAAACCGTTGGTAACAAAGTTGCCTACAATTTTACAGGTAAATTTGCATCATAAGGTAACATTTTTACCATCTAGTAAATTTCACATGCTGATGTGTTTTTCAAAGATTATACTGTAAAATTCGTATGTAATATTTATATGAATTCTATATTTACCGAACACTGAAGTAATTTTCATATGTATTTTTATAAAGAGAGCAAGCAACTTACCTAATTCTTTTATAACACCTAATAGGTCATACTGAACCGCTCAATCAGGGATCAAGAATGAACACGCTTACGCGAAACCTACGCTTGTTTGTGACGTACATGATATCATTAAGCCAATAATAAGTTCGACAAATGAATAGAATTACCTACGCACAGATAAATAATCCAATAACCAATCACATTGCGGCGTATGAATTTCGTATTTTCCATGATATCTATAGTTTTATCCGAAAATTCAAGTAAAAACAAATAAATATAAAAGATCCTCATATTTTTATAGCAAAATTAATAGTTCACTAGTAAAATTACTTTTAAAGTGCACTAAATACCCCAAAAAATGTCAATTTTACACTTTTAAGTAAATTTTGAGAGTAAATACAAAATTGTACATGTTTTTTTCTTCCTGTATTTTCCTTTTGAATTTTTGTTACATCTTAAACTTACATGAAAAAAGCTATAAATTTATTTTCCATGTTAAATATCCTAGAAAAAACATGTAAAACAAAATTTACATGATTTATTGTGTTAAATTCACAACGTTATTACATGTAATATTCCTGATTTTACCATAGCAAAATTACTGTAATTTTTTACAGTGTAGAGCTCAAACATTCGGATTTCTAAGTTTTTTCTAACTACAGAAACTTCAAGCGAACAACTACCGTGAGAAACCCTGTAGATAATCGTTTACCTTCCTTTGATTGAGTCATCGATTTTGATGCGAAAGTTAGAATATTACGGGATAAGGGGGAAACCGCTAACTTTGCTACTATCTTACCTCAGCGAAAGAGTCCAACTAACATCTTGGAATCGTTCCCAATTAGATCTAGGAAGCATCAAATATGGAGTTCCGCAAGGATCAATACTTGGGCCACTCCTGTTCCTGATATACATTAATGATCTTCCGCATAACATAAGTGGAACCGAAATTTGTTTATATGCGGACGACACGTCACTCTTGGTGCACGCTGAGAAACCTCAAAAACTAAATGAAAAATCCCGAGAGGCAGTTGGAATTGCTGAAGAATGGCTGGCTGCAAACAAATTAAGATTGAATTATGACAAAACACAAAATATAACCTTCGCCACCGATAGCAGTGCTTCATCATATGGAAAGTTTCTTGGAGTTATAATTGACTCCAAACTGAGATGGATCTAGCATGTGGATGATTTGAGTAGTAGATTGTCATCGACATCGTATGCCATAAAGAGAATAAAACATGCGGCAATGTTGGAAGCCGCAAAAGTTGTCTACTTCTCATATTTCCATTCCCTCATGTCTTACGGAGTCATTTTCTGGGGACTGGCGACGTAGGCGCATAAAATCTTCCTACTGCAAAAATGGGCGCTTAGAATCTTCTGCAACCTCAAATATAATCAAAGCTGAAAACATTCTTAGCCGAAAATATACTTACCCTACCATCTGTATATATTTTGTCCGTCGTCATGCATGTGTATAACAACACCCACCTATACTCCGTAAATGGTGACCTACATACTGCTGTGTACTGATGGTACCAGCATAAATGCAAAATGAAAATTAAAAAAAAATGAAAATTTAAATTTACTAGCTCAGCGGATAAAAATAAAGGGCGCAAAAGAGGACTTAACCTCAAGGTTATTTTCACAATTGAACTAATCATGAAAAATAAAATGTGGGTGAAAGTAATCAAAAATAAAAGAACTGAAATTTTGAATGACGTTAACAATCATTAAATTTATTTTTATAAAAAAAAAGAAAAAAAAAACATTAAATACAATGATGCAGAAATAAAACCATGAATTTAAGATTCTGGCCAAAAACAAAAACTACATTAGACTCTACAATTACCAAGGACGATGCAAATCCTTTAACAAACAAAGAGGTAGATTTGTTCTAGAAGAAAATCGTATTTCACAAAAAATCCACGTGGTCTCAAACTTACAACACACTAAATTAATTTAAACGTGAACAAAACAAGTATATAAATAAAATAGAAATTTAAATACAAGCACAACGCTTCTATTCACCTTACCCGAGGTGATTAACTAAGAAAACTAATTTGAAAACTACGAAACGGAAAAAAAAAATAATTCTTTAAACTAAAAAAAAAACAAATCTCTTCTAGAACAATTATAATAACTGATCTTACATCCGACATGTGTACACAATAAAATACAACAGCAGTTATTAATAAAAGAGTTCCTTGATGGATGATAAAAATTTCAAATAAAACAAACTACATTTTTAAAATAAAAATGAATTTACCAACAATGGCAGCAAAGAAAATAAAAAACATGTACTTACTCCGCAATCTTTCAAGAAACTGCCTTTTAGGGGCCCAAACATCGCATACATATAACAATTTACAATTGCGTGCCAAAGCAGCGCATGAATCGCAAAGAAAATAAAAACTAGAATATTACAATACTCGTACACGCAAAATGTACAATTGGATGAATTTAAATTTAAACAGAACAATTAAAATAATTCCAACAATCAAATCAATTAACAAAATCTTATCCAAAAATAAAACATTAATTTCTGAGAGAATTTGCCCGACGCATTGATAAAGATTGATCTCTATAAATAAAATAACACGGAATTTACAAATACCGGGGTGCCAAACCACAGCAATACCTATTCCACAAGAGGGAGGAATGAAAAGAGGGTTCCCTACCACCGCCTGACCTGCTCCCAGAAGTCAATGGATTATTGGGGTGCTAAATTATATAATCACTTGCCCATGGATATTAAAAAATTACCATTCATTGCCTTTAAAAAGCAAGTAAAGGGAATTCTGATGCAGAGGGAGTGCTACTCGGTTGATGAGTTTCTACTGTTCTAGTCGTCTTTTTATGTTGGTTTGTCAATCGTAATTTGTGTGTCATATACTTACTTACTTTTTTACTTATTTATTTATTTGTGTTTTATTTATATTGACATTGTTACTTATAATTATATATTCTGTAATGGTTTTATTACAAAATAAATGCTACTACTACTACTACTACTACCCGAACATATAAGAAATAGTAGAACAATAAATAATTTTAAAAGTAGTGTGAATTTCCTATTAATTAAGAAATGTTATAAGTATAATGCAAATTAATTTTTGATGTAATTTTATATTAATTACTTGTATGACGAAACTTATTCTACAATTATTATATGTAGTCCTTGAGTCGGTTAATAAACTTTACTTTACTTTATTTTTTTTATAGAACCTGAGAAATTGCTTTGTTTTAACTCAGATCTTCATCTTAATAACAAAAAAATAAATAAATAAATAAAGAGCATTTTCTTAATTCAACACAGTAACTTTTCTGAGTGTAGTACTTCCAAGAAATAGAATAGGCCCTCATGTGGTACCTCTAGGTGGAGCATGGGATTTACGTAATTTTTTGAGCTTCGACACGTATGCTGTAGACTGGCACCCCGGGTTTCGGAAATTTAAATGTGTATTTTTATTTATTCCAAATCAGCCTTGTCAAAACAATGATAGAGTTTCCACAATTCTAATTTTTGTTTATTTTGAAAAGTTTTTATTGATTTAATTGTTAGTATCATTTTATTTGTTCAGTTGTGTATAGTTAATTTCATTTATTTGTACATTTTGCGTACACCGTTATTGTATATAGTTTATATGCTAGTTTTTTCTTTGCGATGCGTTGCGCCGTCATCGCACGCAGAAGATGTAAATCAGATATATATGAGAATGTTACCTTAGAGGCCGGAGCAGTTACCAGATAGACGAGCGCGTGTATAGTCTTGTTTTGTTGTCTTGGTTACCGTTTCTGGTAATTCCTTTTAAGTTTAAGATGTAGTTCGTTGCTTTGAAATTTTTAAAATCGTCCATTTCGTTTATTAATTAGTGTTATATCGTTGTGCACATTACATGTAAGGCTCGTTAATAATATTCGTTTTAGAAGTAATCGCGTTTAGAGTTTAAATTTTCCGTTTTTTTGTAGTTTTCAAATTAATTTTATTTTAATCACCTCGGGGTAGGTGAAGTGAAGCTGTGAGCTTGATTTAAATTTCATTTTTAATTTTGGTTGTTTCTCTACGTTATTTGAATTAATTTGTAGTTTGCTTTGAATTTTTGAAACCACGTGGATTTTTTTTTGTGGGTATAAGAAATTCCTTCTAGAACGAATTCACCATTTTGTTTGCTAAAGGATTTGCATTGTCCTTTTTAATTGTAAATTCATGCAGGTTTGTTTTTTGCCAGAATCTTATATTCATGGTTTTAATTTTTCCTGTAATTTGTATCAAATGTTTTTTTTTCTTTTTTTCTTTTTATATAATAAATATAATAAATTAAATGATTGTAAATATCATTTTAAAATCACAGTTTCTTTTATTTTTGAATCAGTCATTTCAATTTTTGGGGATTTTAAAGAAAGTCAATTTTGCAAACGCCCACTATTACTTTTTATAAAAGTTAATCTGAGATATAAGAATCTCTGGCGCCCTTTTAAATTCATTTTTGCTGAGCTAGCTAAATTAATTTTGTCATTTTTAATTTCTTTAAACTTGTATGCTTGGACAATCAGTTCACAGCAGTATCTACGGGCCAGAACAGGATTCGCAGGTTAAGAGCGAGTCCTCCGCAACCGAATCCGGGCAGTTTCCACGCCGGCAAGAAAATTCCATCTCGTAACATACAAGAACCTTATCGCGCCTACCCACCGGAGCACCGCCAAACCAATTCCCACGTCACGGCCGTTCGTTAATGCTAAAAAAAAAAAAGAGCATCGAAACCGCGAACCACCGCGAGTTTAGTCCGCTCACCGACGAAGTCCGACGAAGACGTTCGTCGAAACGGTTCGTGTTAACTTTCATGTCCCTGTGCCGTGTGTCTTTCGCTCGTTAACACTCCGCATCATCTCGACCGCTGTGGCGGACTTCGTCGCCGTCTTGGCCGTCGCCGCTGTCAACGGTAACCGTAGTATTTGGTAGTAGGTCGCGATTTTGTTGTGTCTGCTGCAATAGGTCTCCTAATCCGATCTCTATCGACTATATTCTTAGGTGTCTGTGATACTTAATAATACCGAGTTTCGCTACTATGTGCTTTATGGACGGTTCGAAATCGTTCCAGGTTTGTGATACCGTGGCGATTTTTGTGCCTTCCTCTTCTTACCCGCCCGTTTCTTTAATATGGATTTAGACGAAGAACTCTGGCTCATTACAGGTGTGTAAATGAAAGTTGTATATTTTTTACGCGCGCACGGCGAACACATACGCGTTTGTATACAATACACGAGCGCAACAGTATCTCAGTATTTCTCTGCTTTGACAGCACGCGTCTTGTACGATTTAAAAAGTAAAAGCTAGTTAGTGGTATCGATGCTTTTAACGATCCCACCTGTATATACAATGCCGTTAGTAATTTATACATATGACATGAAAATTAAGAAGCAAAGACAAACAGAAATACACTTTTTACTGCAGTAATCCTTGTTAGACCTTGTTAAAGCTGTAAGAACTTATCTTAACCAAAATTAGTTCTATATCAGCGTGTGAAATTGTTTCAAACCATTTTGTTTGCATAACAATAACAACAGAGATATGATAAATCCATGATATTATCCCACTTCTCATAAATTACAATGTTGGTATAAAGCTCTAAGATTATTTTATCCGTTAATATTACTGCAAATTCATTGAAAAATGACAAAAAATATGATTTTTTTTAGTTTTGTCTTGAGTAACCAGTACTCTTATGTTTATAAGATGTTTTAGAGTACTGGTACAGGTTCTTTAATAGTAAGGATAAGTAATTTAAGAACTCAAATGAAAAAAAAAACATTTATTTATATTAGGTCACATTAAAAATGTGTGTAACATTCGGTTGATATTAGCATACATATGTTTCACATTCCTAAGGACCTTCAATGCTACTGGTCAACCTATAATAGTGTATTATACGAAGAAATTCGTATATATACTTAATAAGTGAAAGAATAATCGAATGGGAGGTTGAGATATGTATGCTAATATCAACCGAGTGTTGCACGTGTTTTTAATGTGACCTAGTTATTAATTAGGGTTATTAGTTACTTAACGTATTGTATAGTGGTTTAAAGTCGTCTTACAATTATTGTTATCCTTTATAGGTAAATATTGTAGTTTTAGATCAACAATTTAGCAAATATCTTCACGTTAATAATGAGATTACCATCTCGTAACTCTCATTCAATTATTTTTCCATTTATTTATGTTTTTCGCTGAAGCTATAACTTCTATATTGCCATCCTAAGAAATCAGGGAGTATCTTCACAATTGCTACGTTCGAGATAAAGCTGTTTTAAACAGATCTAAGCCACCATGAAAATATTCGTGAATTTGCCAATGATTGTGCAACTACGATTTACTAAAATAACCGCATAATACCATATGGTCAAGTATTTCCACCCTCTAGAGCAGGGATCGGCAAACTTTTTTAGGACAGGGCCAAACCGTAATGAAAATTAAGTTCAGCGGGCCAGGTTGTAAACTCTAACGTGTATATTTTTTATTAGGTGTTTCTCTGTGTTTTATTGAACCGAAAACAATGTACCAAAAAGTTTCCGACGTATCATACAGGGTGTTTAAAAATTACTGACTTGTCAAAGAATCTTAAAGTTACAAAACTTATTTTTTTTTCAAAAACACCCTGTATATTCTTATATTTTTCTGCAATATTCTCTATAGGCTTCAGTGGTTTTATTTTAAATTATTCCTATTATTTATAAACTTTTCCAAATAGTCAAATAATTTTTACTTGGTGGATTATAAATAACATTACAATAAATTATTATTGCTGGTAAATATTATAATAATCATTGTTTTCTATATGTTAGTACCCAGAAAAGTACGCAATATATAAACCAAACAGTAAATATTAAATATTAAAAGTTTATCTCCTTCTGGTTCGCATTTTGCAAAAATCAGGCAAAATGCGAACAAAAAGTTAATAAAGTGTTTGTGTGATATAAGAATTTACAGAGCATTGAAATAGCTACATAATGGAATCTTTGCAGACGATGTGGTAATAATAACAGACAGTGAAAAACAAAGAAAATTTGAACATATGGAAAGGAAACATGGAAGAAGAGGGCATGACAATAAACATAGAAATAGCTAAAATCCTCGGAAACCAGAATGTTGAAACTAAAATTGAAATAAATGATACTAAAATAGAGCAAATGAGAAATTTAAATATTTAAGAGTAGCATTGGAAGAAACAGGAAAACAAGATGCTGGAATAAACGATTGATAAAACAATCAAGTACTACGCAATAAACCAAAAATTTATTAATAAAAAAGACAAAAAAGACAAACCTATAGTAGTGTTATGAAGAAAGCCAAGAAAAATAAGATTCCACTATTTTAGGGCATTTGGAAACACATCTCAGTAGTTCAATACTTGCTACTTCTGAAGATTTGGGCACCTTGAAAACATCTGACCAGAAAAATTTGAATTTTTGAATTGCAACATATTTTTTTTGTAATACTTCAACGAATGTTAGTACCTTTTTATTTAAAATAATCTGAAGGGACGAAAGTTCAGTTGAAAGGGTATAAGAAACAGAAGCAATAATTTCTTTCTCATTAAAAAAAAAATATTAATAATATCTTTGAGTTCCAAAAATCTCAATAAAACTTCTCCACTATTGCACCATCGAACTGGCAATGGTTAACTCCCCGAGAGCCAATAAAGTTAACCACTGCCACAACTGGTTCAATAATGCAAAATAGATTGAGGTGTTTGATGAATTATGCAATGACTTATTGAAAGCTTTGCACAAAACAAAAATACTTGGGCAGTATCAACAATGACTGCTGACTCATCAAGAACTAACAAAAACCACTAGACATTTTTTGCCTTCTCCATTAAGAAGCGTATTGTGAACAGAAAAACAAACCCTCTTCTTTGGGCACACTTCTTCAGCTTTATCGCAAATCTATTCATGAATATTTCAAATTTAATTCTAAATTAGGTTAGAAATATTAAGGCGAAGTACGCCAAAAGCGTTCATAGTAAATGAATTAACCGGACTTATTTGCCGCGACATCAGTCGGTGAATAGTAGATGTAGATACCTCCCGGTACAATAATTTTCGTAAACCCTTATTGTGGGTGAGAAAAACTATCGGCAATAGCTGAATTAACCGCTTGGTACTTACAACTTGCGCGGGCCGGATTGAAATACGCAGCGGGCCGGATTTGGCCCGCGGCTCCTAGTTTGGCGACCACTGCTCTAGAAGGTCATGCAATTTTCCTTATTTAAACTTAAGTTGACAGTATAAGTTTAAAAACGTGTAAGTGGGCTTATTCTGTGGCGTGTCTATGGTGCAGGTTATGTTATACCGTTGATATATTAGGTCTTGTGGTTTTGTCGTCAAATAACTACATACAAACGTTTCGGTTGAAAAAATAACAAGTTTAATAACAAGAAATAGCTATAATAAATGTTTAAAGTAAGCTTCTTCATTTTCTATACGTAATGCCACTCTTCGTATCACGTTATCGAAAGCATTTCTTAAATCATGTGGAGTAATTTCCTCACAGACATTTCGGATAGCGTCAGTAAGTTCTTGAATTGTATAAGGACGATTTATAAACACTCTATAAGTGTGGAAAAATTAAATAATCCATAATTGTCAAAATCTGAAAGTCGTGGCGGAAAGTCCACTATCCGATTGTCAAATAATTCATGTAATAATTCTATCGCTTCGATTGTGTTATGGGGTTGTTGCATTATCTTGCTGGAAATATCACTCGCGGAGTTCATCATCATATAATGGCTTTAAAAATAATTGTAAGAAATAGTTATTAAACCAATAATGCGTCTGTGAGAAACAAGAAATCGTACGCCTATTTTTGTATAATGCAAGGGTGGGTGCTTCACGAATTTCATTCATTTTCACTAGAACAGATGCTCATTGTTTCTTTATTTAAATATCCTGATAAATTAAACCATGCTTCATCCGAGGAAAATGGTTTGTCAAGAACGTCGTCGTTATTCATCGTGCCAAAAAATTGCATTAACAGTACTTAAGTCGGGTTACATGATCAATGGATAAGAGCTCTTGCATGCAATGAAACTTGTACGGAAACTTTTATAGATCTTTTTTAAGGATTGTATGACATATTCCATATGAAAGTTGTGTTTCGTGTGAAAGCTTACGACTCGATTTCCTAGATAATTGAATTGTTCCTCCTCAACATCTGCTATATTTTCAACTGTCCGTTTTATTGGTCTACCACTACCTGGTTTTCGAGACACAGACCACATTCTTTTATTGTGCCAATTGCCGCAAACTGTCATATGTTACTGGAAAATTTAAAAACTCTGCCCGAAATTCTTCTATACATGACGGCAAAGAGTACAACTGATTTCTAATTTTACATTTCTAAAGTATGATTCGATAATAAAAACTTTACGATCTATTGTAAACCTTTTTGGTGTTAATAAATACAGTACACGTGAAAACTGTATTTTATCCTTTAGTGCCAACATCATATATGGCCTGTGAGAGGGTAAATTTAATTGATCATATTATAAAAGGTACTGACATAAGGAATATGGTATGACAAGAGGTAAACCGAAAATGTCGAAAATTGCATTAAGAAATCTGAAAAGGTAGTCATTTTAACATATCTTTTTATAGTTTCATATGTTGGGCATTAATCTAACCACTGAATGATTAAACGAATGCAGGAAAATATCAAGGACTTGCAGCAACAAAACAACATTTTTAAGTTTAAAAAATGTTGTTTTGTTTATCATTAAATGTTGTTTTGTTGCAAGCAACAAAACAACATTTTTTACACTTAAAAATGTGTTTTGTTTATCATTAAAACGAATTTTCCTCGTATTAAAAAAAACATTCAGTTAATTGATAAATGGGTAACCCAAACGTTTACCTTCTTGGTGTATCGCATATGATGTAACCATTTTCTTTTTTCGTTAAAATTTATACGAGATATGTCACTAGATATTTCTTTCCAACCCTAGTAAACCTAAAAAAATCTTTCTATTGCTATTTTGTTCCGTGTATCTGTCGTGTCATTGTTGTTAGTCTGATTAATTTGTTCGGGAGGTTTAGCTTTTGCATTGCTTCGTATATTTTACTTCTTTCTATTGAGTCGTTACTAATAGCCAACAAATTATTATTATTATTATCCTCTGGGTTTGACAGGGTCAACCTCCACGTCCTTTAAATTTCGAGAGCTGTGCCGTCTCAAGGTAACTCTTCAGCTTTTCGTAGAGCACTAAACTGTCTCCTCCATCAGCAGAAGGAAGGACCATCGTAATGAACTAAAAGCAAATAAAATAACAGTAGTACATATTCTAATATTTAACAATAACTTAAGCATAATTCCTCCAAGCAATAGTAATTAAATTCAAGATTAATATTTTAAATATTTATTTTATACGCTCATTCTACGCTAGTAGCTATAATTTAATACCAATTCAGACCACTAAAGAACATGAAATATTCGTTTATAAATAAGTATTAACCCTACAAACTATGTAAAATACGATGCGGTAACCTACCTAATTCTTTAGCAACATTACAAAAAAATTCTAAATCTGGTTCGCGTCGTAGCCAAATTAACGACTTAGCTAGTACCCTAGCTTCCTTACGCGACCACCACTCATCAGTGAGTACACATTCAAATAAACCATCCTGCGCTGTACCTATCCCACCACATTCACAATGCGAATCATTAACCCGCCCAATTCTACATAAATATGATTTAAAATTACCGTGACACGTTATTAATTCTACCGCCTGATACGACAAACCAACCTTTATTTTCCTAAAACATGTAATGTTAGTGATACATTTCCCAGTCCATATCACATTTAAAGTAGTACCCCACCTAATCTTCCAAAAATTATCAAGTTTGTTTCTTTTTTAACCACCCTAGCCGAAATTAACTCATATCTGATTATCGCGTTATCTCACCTAAGCACCCCTTTCTTTCGCTAATCGATTTGTCCTCTCATTACAGATCATACCTACGTGAGCCTTAGCCCAAAAAAGTATTCTATATATATCTCCTGCACGTAAGATATCCCAAGTATCTAACACCCAATCGGTCGGGTTTTTAAAGCTCTTAACCCATCTTGTACAGATAAACTATCAGTTATAATACGCACCTCCTGTATAAATTCCCACTCCGGTGAAATATAAAAGTACTGTCGGATTTATTGCAGCTAATTCTGCCTGAAAATTATTGCAATGATCTTTATTTTACACAGATATAATTGTATTTGGTTTCAACGGTTTTGGTGATATTTTCGATCTTTTTCATTTTTTTTTTTTTCAGGATAGAAACGTATTGTAAAGAAACAAAGGCATCCTTGGAAAAACACAAGCATCTTGTTTATTGACACAAATTTCGACACTTCTTGCCCGAGATAAGTGGGTGTAAATGGTTAATACTTTGTTAAACTTGCGACTTGAAAACCATAAAATTTATTGCTTTTATAATCTGGGGTCAAATGATAGATTTTTTATAATGTAGAAGTGTACGCGGTGTTCCATTTTTGTGTGTTATTCAGAATAAAATAATTACAAAACGTCAATTGATGTCAAACTGCCTTGGTAGGGAAAGCAGTTTCAAAATTCTCCAGTAAAATCATATATTGGCAACTCAGATGTTATAAAATCTTGTAAGAAACCAATCATTATTCATAGCTCTGTATATATTGGGAAGTGCTTGTATATATATCTCAACATATGATGCCTAAAGTGGGACGATTTTCAAATTCTTTCAATTGTCCTTTCCCATTGGCACGCAAAAAAAAAAGTTGATCGGCTCGTTTTAGGAAGTGTGAATAATAAATTTCTCTCAAGGTATGCGAATATTTTAATAAACAGGTATCTAAATTATATATCTAAGTCGCGGTTGTATCACCAGAGTATCAGCAAGGTACTTTTAGATGAGAGCACGTGTGTAGATTCGCTTTTATTCGCGCGAAATTGGAAGAAAATAAGTGTAAGTGCCAGGAATGAACTTTCAAAAATTTAATTTCTGGCGCTCGGCCGCTTCTAAACACATTATTACCTGCACTTGCGATAATAGCCTTTACCTTGTTCGTCTTATCCTATTAATATTTTATGTCAACGAGCCATGAGAAGCAGGGAACGGTATAAATATACCAAGGCATTTACTGTCGGAATAAATTAGACTCATTTAAATTTCAAAATTAACCGTGGCGTACACGTTGTGTCATCACTTATTAATGTTGCATTCCAACTTACGTTAGGGCTAAATTAATATCTTAACACTTTTGTTGAAATGGTTTACGTGTATATTTTTATGTTAATACAACTGACAGGAAGATAAAGATGTTAACATAAGCTAAAGTCTGTTGTGTTTTTCTATGGTGTGTACCTACTTTATACCTGAGAAAATGATGTCTCTGCATGGAAGAAAACCGTCTATTTAAAATGGATGCAGTAGCATCGCTGAGTTGGCAATGTTCATCTTAAGAAGTGTGAATGAACTTCATATTTATTCCGAAGCATATATAGTTTCTTTATTAGTTCTGTTTTATATTGTTTGCAGTAACTACTTATTGTTCACAAGAAGATGACAAGTTAGAAAATATTACATAATTTCATCTTTTAATAAATAAATATTTGCTATGACGCATAGTTCTGAATTATTCACGCTAGATCCAAATGTTACTCACTTAAAAACATAATTTACAATTTCTGCAAATTTATTACTAACAATTTAATGTTTAAATTATATATTAGAAAATATATCCTTTTCATGCAAACATTAACATCATGCAACTTTGTTCCAAAAGAAAAGATCAAGGAAAACACTCAAAAAAATCCAAGCGCTTCAAAACCCCTTAAGATTTTTTTTAAGCCGTTGTTATGTATAGCAAGAGCAAAAAGTTTTCGCGTAGCTTGATAGTAAAGAAGTAACATCCGGCGGTATCTATTGCTACCAACTGAAAAAAAATATTTAAATTCTTTTCATTTATTTTATTCAGTAAAGCCCGATATTTACAACATATTACGTAAAAATTGTGTTCACGTCATATTGTTCTTTACTCCAAACTACGCGGAAACTTTTTTCTCTTGCTGTACCTACCTAACACCCAAGTAGTTATAACAACAGTTTTCCTGTTTCCTCCTTAATAAGTTGAAAAACATTGCCCCTATCATCTTGAAATTAGTATCATTTTCTTGGAATAAGGCGTACGAAACGAATTTCCATTTTCTTTTTATAAAATCTCTATTTATTGGTTATACAATAAATAGAGATCAATTAATGTAAAATAAACTTAATCATATAAAATCATATGTGTAAAATACATTTAAATTAAATAGAAAGAAATAGACAAACCTACAAGATCAAATACTTTTTCGAAGAAGTAATGAAATCTCCTAGCCATATTATTAGAAGTAAAATGAGATACGATAATACTATTTATTTATTTACTATACAGGGTGTTAGGTAAACATGCGGCAAAAATTCAAGGGATTATTCTTGGGGCCTATTCTAAGAATATTTTGTCCTACGATGATTTCTGAAAAACCCCTTTATTTCGAAGAAACAGGGCGAATAATATTTGCGACAGTAACAACATTTTATCATCAAAAAGTGCATGTAAAGTTGCTCAATCTACAATAAATGTTCGAAATGGCTTTCTCCAGCCTGGATGCAAGCATTCAATCTTCTCATCATTCACTGTCGAACTCTTTCAAACACACCAGGGTCGTTTCTAATTGAGCCACACCCAGCAATTATCCGATTTCGCAAGTTATCCAAATTCTTCACTGGAGTAGCATAAACTATTGACTTCAGAGATCCCCAGAAGGAATCTAGGGGGTTTAAATCTGGGGATCGAGCAGGCTATGCGTGTTGCCCACCTCAACCCATCCAGCGATCTCCGTATGTTGCTGTTAAAAAATTACGAGCACCCAAACTGAAATGTGGTGGTGTAGTGTCGTGCATAAACCACATTGCAATTCTTGTCGCGTATGGTACATCTTCCAGAAACTCAGGCTTCCAAAAAGTTGTGGTACACCCCACCAGTAAGTCTTCCTGGTAGAAATACCGGTCCAATTAGATAGTCACCCACAATTCTAACCCAAACATTCAACAAGAACTGATGTTGAAAACGATCTTCAAATACCTCATGCGGATTTTCATCTGCCCACACATGGTTATTATGAAAATTCCTTATTGCATTTCTTGAGAAACTGACTTCACAGGTAAAAAGAATCTGTGTCAGGAATAGAAGGATGCGAACTAATGTTTGCAATATCTATTGACATAATGTAATACGTGGAGGAAAATGAACAGGTAGTAGTGCCTGAACGCGTTGAATGTGGTATGGTTACAACAAATTATCCTTAAGAATTTTCCAAGCTGTCCAATGATTTACATTCAAAGTATCTGCAATTTCTCGCGTAGAACCACCAGGATCTTCCTCTATTATCTCCAGCACATTCTGTTCCAATTGTTCTTGCAGTCATTGATCTTCCTGGCCCTCCACTTCGTTTCATTGAGCCTGTTTCACGAAGACGTCGATGAATGTTTTCGAAGATTTTTCGGTTGGGGACATTACGGGTAGGAAATCGTTCAATGTACAATCGTCTAGCTTCTAGTGAGTTGCCATCAGCAAATCCATACATGAAATGCATGTCAGTCATCTCAGCATTCGTATACATCATGATAGAGGATTTCAGTAACTATTAAAGACACGTCAAACAGCCAAGCTCAATCTAAATAAATGCGACCGATGAGCCGTATTCAAATGAAATCCAGTACTAGATAACACAGCCGTTTCATGTGATCGAGTTTGAAAAAATAACAACGCATTGTAAACATTTTTTTTGTACTTGATAAACTCATTGGTGTACAATTGTACACCATACTTTTATTTACATTAATAATTGCAACGAATATCGAATATTGTTGTCGCAAATTTTGGTTGCACTGTATCTTCGAAACAAAGGGGTTTTTCAAAAATCATCATAGGGAAAAATATTCTTAGAATAAGCCAAGAAATAACTCCTTGAATTTTTGCCGCATGTTTAGCTAACACCCTGTATATAGTTCCACGCCTGGAATAGAGCTTTACCGCTCATTCTAGCTTTCCAGATAGCAAATTTGAAGTTGACAATTTATTTTCTGTAGGCCGTAGGACTTTTGGAGTGTTTAAGGGGTGATTTCACTCCCGCCGACAGCTGGCACGGAATTTTGACATTAGCTACTGTATGAAGGTTCGAATTTCTCACAATCTCTAAGGGATTTGAAATTGACAATCCATTTTTTGTAGGCTGCAGGATTTTTTTAGTGTTTTAAGGAGTAATTTCACCCACGCTGGCAAGGAATTTTCAGCAAGGGATTTTGATATTGGTTGCTGTATACAGAATCGAATTTCACACAATCTTTATGGAGTTTGAAGTTGACAATTCATTTTCTGTAGGTTGTAGGATTTTTTTTAGTGTTTTAAGGAGTGATTTCACCCCCGTCGACGGCTGGCAAGGGATTTTGATATTGGTTGCTGCATGAAGGATCGAATTTCCCACAATCTTTATGGGGCTTGATGTTGACAATTCATTTTTTGTAGGTTGCAGGCTTTCTTTTAGTGCTTTAAGGGGTAATTTCATCTCTGTCGACGGCTGGCAAGGGATTTTGATATTGGTTGCTGTATGCAGGATCGAATTTCCCACAATCTTTATGGGGCTTGATGTTGGCAATTCATTTTCTGTAGGTTGTAGAATTTTTTAGTGCTTAGGGGGTAATTTCCCCCATGCCGACGGCTGGCAAGTGATTTTGATATTAGTTGCTGCACGCAGAATGGAACTATATATATATAAATCTCTATGGCGTTTAAAGATGACACTCGATTGATTATCTGTAGGCACGTGATTTTTTTTTCTATAATATTATAGGGGGCGTAATACCCTCGATGATATCTTACTGCATGTCAGGAATGCCATTTAAGCTACGATAAGATACTGTGAATTTTATTAGTTTTTGTTTCTCTGCTTTTACTAAAAGTACACGAAAAAACCAATTTGTTCAGGACAATAAAATAATTTCAAACAAATTTTATCGCGAAAATTTAGTAAATATAACAAAATATTTTGTTCTTTCAAATAAATAAAGGGTTAAATGAACAAATAATTTGATTGAATTAACCAAATATTTGTTTGCCCATATTTAACTCAATATTTAGTTAACTTAAACAAAATTTGGTATTATTAAATAAATCTGTTTTTCAGTATACCTATCGCCGATAATTCCGCGACACGTACAGCGAAAGAAAAAAGTTTCCGCGTAGTTTGCTAGTATAGAAAAATATGACGTGAACACAATTTTTATGGGATATATTGTAAAATTTACAATATCGGGCTTTATTGAATAAAATAAATGAAAAGAATTTAGATATTTTTTTTGACTGGTGGCAATGGATACCGCTGCATAAAATTAAGGCATGATTTCGTGAAACGATATACTCACGGAAAATTTTTAACGCGGCAATCGATTGAAAATATGTAGGATAGGTTGGTACCAACCTAGTTTACATGCACGTAAAGTTTTGCAACGTATAATTGTACCGCATGCTGTACTAGCAAGCTATTCGGACCCTTTTTTCTCTTGCTGTACGCTATGGGCACTCCGGCGTTTTCGGAAAATGAGCCGCTATATTTGAGCTGCTAATTTCACTCTGGTTCCCATTACAGTCATCCTCAACAAAAATCTCTTGACAGGTCCATCCATTCCATCCACATTTTTGAAAAAAAATAGATCTTTACCATCATCCAATACCAGCCAATTTTCCAACGATTTTTGTCTAGAGTTAAGAAAATTCTGAATTGAATGAGCTTAGTGACTTCTAAATTTTTTTTACAAGATTCTTGCAACTGTAATTACTAATGTTCTTACTTTAGCAGCAACTATTGAAGCTCTTCAGCACGCTTTCCGTAATTTAAGTCACCTAAAGTTGATTGCTTACCTCACCCAAATTGTTTAAATCAAACTTAATAATTTCGTTATAAATAATTTTTCGCACACATTCCATCTTTACCTTCATAACACTTTCACTCTCTGTTTTTTATTAAAATTGTACAAAAATAGAACCTAAGTTTTTGTACACTGCCCGACAAAATTAATGTCGTCGTTCACAGCGAATTTTTATATTTTTCTATCTGATTTTTATTGTCAAGTGTTTTATACATAAGTATCTAAATAAACCTCTTTGCTACATATGCTGATGGCAGTCGAACACACGCCTGTTCAAATGATAAGCAGTTTTGATGGTCACTGCGCTATAAACGACGACATTAATTTTGTCGCGCAGTGTACATTAATGTCAACGTTCTGTACATGAATTACACAGGTTTCAAGGTTATGTTAACATGATACCCGTATTCTATTAGGGATTTTTGAATTAATGTTTGCTGTAATTGCCGGGAAAATACGAACAAGGTCGATTAATTCAAATATTAAATTATATCACAGTATTATATTACTTTCAAAGTATATTCATTACGAATTCCGCTTTATTTACTGTTTTTTTTTTTTTTCGTTTCAAAGAAAAAGCGTAAGTCAGGCTACTTCTGTTTGATAGAAAGTATACGAACATATTTGCTTTTCAAGCTTTTACCATAAATGACGAATCAATATCTTGCTTTAATAAAATACTACTTCGGTAAGTGTTATGGCGATAAAACATCAATTACGTTCAATAAACACAAATCTATCACTGAAATCTGTTGTGAAAGTAAGAGGAACTCTGCGGAATAAATCTCTACATACCATATGAAATAAGATTTTAAATGCACGAAACGATGCGGTGAGTGACATGCATTTAACAAACCTATTTTAATAGTTTTGTGAGGTTGACATTTGGAAAAAACCCTATTTTGCGAAACGCAGTCATTGAGCGGTTGTGTGTATTTATATATAGATACGTTTCAGTCAAGGTTATTACGTAATTGTTGAACATACAAGCTTTAGGATTGCTGCAAAAAAATAATTATATTATTTTCAGGTATTCCAACTTTCTACTGCACATAAATCTTCTGAGACTCTAGTAAATTGTCCAAGTTTAAAATGAGAGTACACATAATACATGTGTTTACGCATTCTCCATTAGTTCAGTGCTTCCAAATTGCGCGTACACTCTGTATATTTATATTAGGCATATCATGCTTTACAGCTGGTAAATTATTTTTATAGATTCCGTATTTTCCTGAGGAAAAAACAGCTCCTCAATTTAAAATTATCTTCGAAAGTTACCAATAAAAAGGGTGAATACAGTATTTATTTTCTGCTTAACACTCAAAGTCTTTGGAAATATATGTTGTAATCCAGAAGAATTGGTAAATAATTGCCTGTATAGGGATTAAAAGCTATAATTATATTCTTAGCAATATATTCTGTAACGATTTTGACATTTATAAACTCGTTTAGATCTTGCATTTCATTACTGTGGTTATGATTTCCTAATGGAGGAGATCTATATTAGTTCTTTTTTAACATTAAAAATAGCGAAATGGCGGACGATTATGTCAAATGCCTTATGCTGATGCATGAAATAGGTAACTACTCATGCATTTCAGCTAATTATTCCTTTTTTGAAATTAATGTTTTTAAGTACGGAATCAAAATTATTTTTGTTCAATATACTAATGATTTTGAGATGTGTGAAAGCATTATGATTACAAATCTCATTGCAAATTAATTAATTTAGTGATAACTTTACATTCATAGGAAAAAATTTTCAGTGAAAGTGTCAAATGCGTACATATATATATATATATTTTATGTACAAGTAAATAACTTAAGGATTTAAGGCATTCAAATCTAATCTACATATATGCTACATACTATATTAAATATTTGACGGTACACAGTTCAGCAAATTTTCTTACAATTTAAAATGGATCCGATGGACGCACTTTAAAGTGAACAGTCATGCGGCAACTGTATAGTAAATACTTTCATTTAACTTTAAAAAACGTTTACTACAATATTGGTAATATTTTATAAAATTTGGTAGTGAGATAATTTACAGAAATAAGTACAACTTTATGATAAAAAGTTTGTTATATTTTTTGCAGTATACTATGCAATTGATCGTAGTACATTATTAAATTCGGTTTGGAATAAATTGCAACACCAATAAATCTCTAACTTGATGAAAAAGTAATCTATGTGAGTTTTTCTTGAAAACGAAATTTACATTGCGAAACAAAATTGGTGGCACATACAATTCTTAGCTATAAAAATTGTGTTTTCAAGAAAAAGTGACATTGACTCGTCTTGCATCAAGCCACATAAATATTAAAAAAAAAAAACCATCTAATGCAAATGTTATTTGTGCTATATTTATTCAGTCAATTCCGACATTTTGATTTTATCCTTTTTGGTGTCAAACTATTTCGAGTTTTCTTTTTAATCCTATTTTAATGTACAATTTAATCAAAAAAGTGAATAGTTACACCAAATTTGATTAAAAGTAACACTTTTTGGTATAATACCTTATCCAAATACCAACACCAAGCGCACAGATAACATCTTTTCCGCAAAATTTTTATGTGTGTAGTACAGACTGAAGCAAATAGACTTCTCAGTTATCCCAAATAACTCATGCGGCGTAGTATTCTGGGGCCTGTCGGTACTATCATATGAGGGTTTCATCGCCCAAAAAAAGGGATTTACAATTTTTAAACAGCTATTCTACCATTCGCCTAGTTAACATATCATATAATTGTAGTGTAGTGTAGTTTATTAGTCAAAAATACCTGACACGTCAAAAAGAAAACAAATACAAAATATCAAAAAAGAAAAAATAAAACAATATAAAATTTAAAATTAGGTGTGAAAAGGTATGCCTAAAAATATTAAAGAAAAATTTCAAAAGGTAAGTCCATCGTAATAAGACAAAAAACAAACATAAAGTAAAACAAAGACACGCATAAAATAAAGAGTAGTGACAGCATGAATCTTAACAAAAGTGTCTACGCAAAAACATAGTCTAAAAACTAATTCACAATATAAAAAGGGCTTTCTTGAAGCATCCTTTTAACAGTCTTACCAACGCATCTCACACTCATTCCCCGGATTGCACTAGGTAGTTTATTATATAGCTTTGCCCCCCAAAAATCCACCGACTGTTGCGCCAACTTCACCCTGTGGTAAGGTGTAATTAAAACGTCCTTATGCCTTGTTTTTTTGGAGGCGATACTATCTGCAAAGGATGGTGGCGAGCATGTAGAGGCTATTTTTAGTGACTTGAGTAAAGCTTTTGATACGATGTCACACAAAATCTTGTTAAAAAAGCTTTACCATTATGGAATCAGAGCCACCAGCCACAAGCTTCTCCAACTTACTTAGCAAACAGAAGGAAGGCGATCTGGTGGAAGAATATCCTTTTTGATTTTCTTTAGGTATATACGGTCGGGAGTACCACAAGGATCAATTCTTGGACCAATACTGTTTATTATCTATATAAACGACTTACCTGCAGTTACTCTATTACATATTTATTTGTTAATCATTTTTTATTAAATGTTCTGACATCCATAAGTATAGCACAAGAGCAAATGAGAAATATAAGGAACCATTAAATGAATTTATTTATATTATTTTGATGAGAATCGAATTGTTTAATTTGCTACCAAGCAATCTAAACTCTCTTGGCGGTATGCGACTATTTAAGGCTAGACCAAGGGTCTTGCTTTTTACGTACTGCGTCTACTCCGTTGAAGAATTTATTTCCTTAATGTCAAATGTATAGTAGTTTTATATTTATTATGCTATTATACCTTCAGAACATTGACAATGTGTCTTCAGCCTTTACGCACAATAAAAGTCTATCTATCTATTTATC
This sequence comes from Protaetia brevitarsis, assembly GCA_004143645.1. NCBI lineage: Eukaryota > Metazoa > Arthropoda > Insecta > Coleoptera > Scarabaeidae > Protaetia > Protaetia brevitarsis. Next base: position 70,711 of record RXPK01002276.1, on the reverse strand, counting down.
TAAATGAGAAATCTTGCGTTTCAAAGTAAAAGGCGATAAAACATGTAATGCATTTGTAGATAGTTCTTAGAGCTTGTTTTTGATTTAAGAAGAATCAGTACGCATCTTGCGGACATACAGGACAGTTTAATCCTGTAGGGCATAACACGTTTTTCGAAAATGCAAATAATTCAAGTTCAATTAATATAAGGTTTAGTTAATAAATTGCAGTTCATTATGTATTATTGATACTTACTTAATACTAGGAAATTTGATGATATTAATGGTATACCTAGACGTGATAAATGTGATAATTTTGCATTAAAAGTAAAAAGCCTATACATAAACATAAAAAATGTTAAGTCAAGGGGATGATAAAATTGTTGTTAATAATATGGACAATTATCCCAAAATTGGCGGTCGTATTGAAGGATTATTAACATTCACGTATTTTTAAAGGCAACACAATGAGTAATAGAAATAGTACTTATCATCAAGTTTAAAAAAATCCTTATTTCTCTTCCGATTTTGCGTAAAAGATCATAGAGATTAGTTAATATGCGTCATTTAAAAAGTTTACATTGAAATTAACCAATAACTGTATTTTTAACAGAACAAAACCATTGGAATATTACGACATATGTATTAGTAATACTTGGGTAAGAAAAAAATGAATATCCCTAATGATGACAATTCCAATTTATACATTTGAGGTTTTTATTTCGGAAATACATATTTTTTCAAGTTAGTTTGTGTAGTGACACACTAAGGAACATATCTGTTAGAAGATCTTACGAAAATTAATATACATACGTAGAATCCCAACAGCATTTATGAGGTAGGTGGCAAATTTATTTATGTATATAACTTGGTAACAAATGATCTTTTTTTATTATTAATTTTACACAAACAATTATTCTTCATAAAAAGTTCTGTTTCACAGTTAAAAAAGTAATCAATAATAAAATTTGGTAATATACGAGGAGAATGAAAAGCATTGTTTTTACTGAAGAATAAATTGCAATTGAAAAATATTGCATAAAATACGAAATATATAAATGCAAAGTACTTAAGTGTAAAACAGTAATAATGTCTATAATACATTAGTAGAACATAAAATGAAAATGGAATTATACTTACCTTCATACAGCATTCTTCTCATATAATAATTATAATTTAAAATTTGTGTTTATTTGCAAAAATAACATAGTATAATTTTAGGTTAATGAAGTGTTTTTGTTTGTGTAATTTATAAATTTTGATTAAAAAAGGCAAATAGCCAAGAAGATTTAACAAAATTTTGCATAATGATATTCTTTGTATAAGTACAGTGCGTCAGACTGGTTTTAAAGCACGAATTCAAGTTTAGAAAAGGAATCACTAGGAATGAGTAGGTACCTTAATATCTTCTGAAATATGCTTTGTGCCATTTTAATGTCTTCTTTAAAGTAGTAAGTAAGAAACTAAATTAAATAAAGCGAAAAAGTCAAACAAACAAGAAAAAAGGAAATGTCTTTTTTAAAAGTAAAAAAGGGAGATCAGATTATACAACCATCATGGAGAAGACACACGTGGCTCGAATCAATAGAGGTATCCATAGGGTGCGGTCTTGCACTTTCTGCTGTGGGACGTGTGTGAGCGAGCTACTAGTGCAGCTGAGCAATTAAAGGCATAATTTAGGAGCACGCGTATGGTCTTGTCATTCTGACCCAGGGCAAATTCAAGAACGTAGTTGGAGATAAGATGCAGGACCCTCTGTTGTAGAAATTGTACAAGTATGGACCAGCGAGGAAACTTTAAATATCAGTATGCCTAAAACGATCACTACAGGACTAACGAGAAGGAAAAACTCAGAAGATCTGAGACTGCTAAACCTCCCGAGCAAAGAAATAAACTGCCAGAGGAAGTGATATATCTTGGTGCAGTTCTGGACTCTTGAAATTGACAGAGTCAATTAATTAAAACCAGGGCGAAGATAACATTATGTTAGGTAGAAGAACTCTTGGAAAAACAGGAGGTTGAGACCAAATCTTAAGGTCAAATCTACGATCACTTGTGCATTTTTGGTATGATGGACAAAGATGCAGTAGCAAGCTGCTAGATCTGCAACTTAGCAAAACATATAGGCTTATGTGTTTAAGAATAACAGAAGCAATAAGGACCACTCCTACAGCAGTAATGGAGATGATGATGGAGACGCAAGGCTGCAAAATATGTGAAATCTGCAAATGCGACGTTCTAGATGCAAAAAGCTCAGGTAATTTTTGGCAAGCCCAAAGTGAATACAGAGGACTACTTCAATCAATCAGCCAAAGACCTGTGCAGATTAATACAGGGTGGAATGGCTGGTATAATTTAATGGATAAGGGAAATGGGAAATTCAATATAAAGGTTTGAAAGATTGCAGTGTTTCTGAAGATGGCTTGCTTAACAACAAAAAAAGAGTTACAGAAAGGTAAATACTGATTCCAAGAGAAGCAATGCAATTAGGTCAATGAACGAAACGTTAAAGCCAAAAAATGTTTTCAGAGCAGCGAAGTTTCAGAAAAACGCTTCAAAAAATAGTAATTATTTGAGAACGAAAGTAAATGTACATTTCGTGCGTATTCCGCCCATCATTGGCACTATATTAAATGTAGATAAATACGTACATATATTAAAATCTTAACGCACGAGACTACAATGTGAAAGAGTTATAAAGTTATATAAAGAAATATAGAGAATATAAAAAACTAATTAAAAAGTACTAGCATAATAAAATATATATGCATACTCATTCGAAGGTTTGTATGGCATCAAGTAAACTATTTTGTAAAGAAGACAGGTCCATATTTAGCAAATTTTGTGCAAACCTTGTCATAAAAATAGCACTGTTGGGGTTACTAAAAACAAACTCTTGGTGGAACAGTGCTACTTTAACATACTGTAAATGGTGATTTTACTAAGGTGAGGGGTTTATTAATTATAATAATAGTAATATATTACAGCATTTTGGTTAAAATCTCACACCATCCATTTTTACTTAGAAATTTTTATTTACTTGACTATTGTGTTAAACAGATTTGCATTCTTCTTTTCTATGTATGCGTTACTACTTTAAGCAGTATATTTAAATCTTATCGAAAATATGCTACAGTTCAAATACTTTATGAATCATTAAAAAAAAAAAACGCCATCCATCTATTTACGTAACACACTACGTGCATACTTTCACTTCATATGCTAAATCCTACCATTCACCTAACGTTCTTCTCATTAGCGTTCCGAAAAGAAGTATATATATATTATAATCTAAATATGGTAAAACCCCAAATAACGCCCGACCTATGAATTCTTTTGGAAAAAATCCATTAAAACGTAAAAAAAAAATATCGATTACCTCTATCAACTATCGAAAAACCTTGTAAATGAATACTAGATAATGCATTATAAGCAGACAGAAATCTGTTAGAATGTTTTTTAAATCCAAATGTCGCAAGTCAGTTTCGATCACGTATCTAGGTATTTGAAACAATTTCGACTTTTAAAAGAACTTTAATTGTTATGTTCGTGTCCACGAAGGTGTTTTTTTAAGCAGACATAAATTTTTCAACGGTCAAGTAGTTTTTTTTTTGTTATAAATAGCTACATTCATATATTTCCACATACTTGCGGCATTGCTATAGCAACCAAAATTATGATAAATTTTATAAATACCCGTTACAGCCAATCATTACGTATATTTTTTAATATTTAAGCGTACTGGCTAAAACTTTCCGGTTGAATGTCTCTAAGAGACACATTTAGGTATTTCTCATTTTTCGTCGGTTACCATGGTAATAATTACACAGTAAGTATGGAAATTTTCTGTTCGTTAAGTGAGGTAAAACCGAATATTCAAGTCGAATCTTTCACTAGAAAAGCATAATTATTGCATACCAATGTTATGTTATAATAAAAACAATACATTTATAGATCTGTCAAAAATGCATTCATGAGAAAGGTATTTACTTAGATTGGCTGTGAGACAAGATAATTCCATTGGCCGTTTATTAGTTAATAGAACACTATGTACTTCGTATTAAGTACGAATTATGCGTTCTAGACATAAAGCAACATCAAAAAAATGTTGCCATTGTTTATTCGATATGTTCATATTGATTTTTTTTTAGATTCGGTACGAATAACCATTATAGATCACTACCTTTTTAAAGAATTGGCAAGAGGATAATATATATCTAATATGATTTAATTAGTATCTAAGTTGAGCGCTGTAACTTTTCTATTAATATATCTGCGTTTTGTATTATATTATTTGTAATATTTGTAAGTTGCGAACGTCAACACAACACCTCTATTCATTACGGTGCCGGTGTTATATGATTTAGTATTGCTTATGCGTCTATGGATTAGGTACATAGAATGCATACGCGCACGTGCGTATCATCAACGTTTTCATTCGTTTGTCCGTTACATGTTATAGTTTATAATAGTATACGATTAGGGCAGATTAGGGTTAACAGTGTAATTAATTTGTTGCGGGTGTGTGTTTAGTTTTTGTGGTGACTACGAAGTAGGCAAAACTTTGAACATGTCATGGGCATTTATAAGATAATTGGAATGCTCAATATCGCTATGTACAGAAATCGTTTAATAATATAATTTAAGGAATTTATGCCATTCATATTATATACTGCATCTACCAGATAAATTGCTAGTTGATTTGCTTAAGAGATTCATCTCGGTAGATAAGCGTCATAACCTCAAATAGAGGTTAGAATACGTTGTGTTGTTTTATTGTTTGTGCGTAGAATGTTTTCAAATATTATGAAATGAAGTAAAAATAAGTATTGTAAGTATTAGAATGTAGCTACCACTCCAATTATTGATTTTAAAAAATGTTCTGGGATTAATAAGATCAAATGCGGTGTTTGTAATAAAGTATATATAGGCCAAACAAAGAGGAAGGCGGAGATTAGATTAGAAGAGCATTTATATCATATTAAGAATCACAATGCCGATAAATCCGCTTTGGCGTATCATTTTATTAATACAGGACATACTTTTTCAATTGATGATTTAGAATCAATTAAGTCTTTAAATTGTAAGAATCTTAATATGTGGGAAGCTATTTATATGAAAAAAACATATTAATAGCTTGCTCAATACTGATTTAACACCCCTCAATTACAAATATTTAGAATTTATTGAATATAGTAGTCCTGATGATTAATTTTGTAGCCTAGGATATACTTACTATATTTACGCATTTAGTATCTGACAATACACTTGTATGTACACCTGAAGATGTTAGCTGAATGAAGCCATGAGAGCGCCACTACCGAAGATATGAAAAAAGCCATAGGGTTGTACCTGGCACCAGCCAAGGCTAGACTTAAAAATGAGTATTTTTCATTTTTATTGGCTTATTCAAATAAAATGATAATAAATACGTTTGTTTTTTATTTAGAACACTTCAATTAAAAACTAGTGATTAATTTGATAAACCTTCAGTATGCCTTAAAAGATGCCAGAATTATTGATTATTAACTTGTATGGTGAGTGCGAAAAAACAAGTTCTTGCCTTTTAGACAACTCTATGTATGTTTCAATTTTTCGTTATTGACGTTATACATTCTAAATAACCAAGAACAGTTTTAGTTCATTTTGACAAATTAAATAGATTGCATAAAAAATCTCAATTTTCATATAAATAATATTTACAAATATTTTAGAAAAAATATTGCTCTTACATTAATTTTAAAATATGGAGTAAATATTGTAATTGAATATTTTATCTATATTTAGAAAAAAAATATGAAAAATATATTCAAAAACCTCTCACAAAAAATATTTATAAAATATATTTTTAGAAATATCTATGTAATATTTCTGGCTGTTAGGGTTCTTCCAGTGTAGCAAATTCTCAGTTGCTCTGTGCTAATATCTGCACGTACTTGACTTATTCTAACTTGTAGTTCTTCCACTGACTGTGGTCTTGACTTATGCACTTTTGGCTTAAGCATATCTACCCCAAACGAAAAAGTGGAGTGGTGTCCGGTGATCTTGGCCCCCATTCGATTAAAGGAGTGTCTGGTCCAATCCACGTATTATTAAAGTTTTCATTAAACCATTGCCTCATCACTATTACATTATGCGCGGGAGACCCATCTACCTGAAACTCCAAATTCAGCCAGAAGTGGTAAGTCATGTAACGTGCCCCAAAACTCATTTTCTAGAAAATTTAGAAAAGAACGGCCATACAAATTACCCTCAAAGAAAAAAAGATCAATAACTCTGTTGTCAAGTATTCCACACCATAAATTCATTTTATTTGAATATTGCCTCTTTGCGTTTATGACCCACTCAGGATTTTCAGCAGAGCAGTATCGTGAATTTTGGGGCGATACCACCTCAGTTGTCAAACTGGCTTCGCCGCTGCACATTTCCCTTAAGAAGTTTCTACTTTCCACATATTCTCCCTGATCCCACGAACAGAATTCTAATCTCTTTTCATAACCTCCATGTTCAAGAAAATGCAAAAATTTCGGCTTAAACGGTTTAATTTTGTTTTTTTACAAGGCACCTTCTAATATTTTCTCTAGAGATATGTGTATGAGTCTAGCCGCTCCTCTTTCATGCTCGAATGAGGTTTATCATGAAAATATTCCAATATTCGCTCGTTATTTCTAATCACCCTCTATTGTTTGTTACCTGTTTCGTTAAAAACTTTATTTATGTACACTTTTGACAATATTTTCACTAGTAGAACTAATGCTTCAAGTTAATTTCTGCCCAGTGAGAACAAGTTGGTTACATTTACGTGAATTTAACGTTGTATTGGTTGAAACAACGTTAATGGTTATAAGTAACACGTTTATTATATAACCAATTTTTAACTATACATTGAAGAAACGTTATAATTAACTAAAAAATGTAACGGATAGTTTAATTTAACTAAAATAACACGTTGTAGTTGCATCGTTTATTTTAGGTTATAAAACAACGTTACAATATGAGAAATTATTAACTGAAATGTAATGCATAGTTTAAATATAACTAAAATAAAACGTTATAGTTTCACTGCTTATTTTACGTTAAAAAACAACGTGGAAATATAAAAAATTATTAACTGAAATGTACCGCATAGTTTAAATATAACTAAAATAAAACGTTTTAGTTACACCGTTTCCTCTGCGTGAAAGACAACGTTGAAAAATGAAAAATTAGTGGCTGAAATGTAACGCATAGTTTAGATATAACTAAAATATGAAGTTGTAGTTTCACCGTTTACTCGTTGAAAGACGTTTGAAAGACAACGTTGAAAAATGAAAAATTATTAACTGAAACGTAACGCATATTTCAAGTACAACTAAAATATAAACGTAGTTTCACCATTTACTCTACGTTAAAAAGCAACGTTGAAATATGAAAACTATTAACTGCAATCCAACGCATAAGTATAAGTATAGTTAAATAAAATGGTGTTAAATTTGTTTGTTTTAAGATAAGATGTGCTTTTGCATGAATGAATGCAAAATGTATTTAACAATAGGTAACACAATTATTGTATTAAAACTGCACTACTCATGAATGTATCATCCCTCCCCCATTTCAAATAAACTCTTCCACCTCTGTTGCGCATCTGCAACGTGCACGGTGCACTTGCAGTTACATGTCTACTACGCTAGTTGAGTGTTAGAACTTTTCTTTATCTTTATAACAAAGTTTTATATTAATATGTGTTACGCAACAATCAGTGTATTTAACTAAACGGTGAGTAGCTAGGTACCCCATCAATTAAGTCTATCCTGGTTATATTTGCATATACGATGCACATTGCATGTATAATTATGTATATGCATATACACAATTGGCAAAACAGCATAGTAGCCATCTTAAAATAAGAACACTAATGTCAGAAAATTTAACTATATTCTAAAATTTGTTCTTGAGGAACCTGGTTTCTTAATATACACCACCTTCTTACTTTATGTTCAAATATATAGGTTAGCGAATGCTGATGGTTCTAAAATCTGGATTCTTGTGTAAAAGAAATTATTCTAATTACTGTTACATGACGTCGTTGCAGTGAAGCATAACTGGAAGGGAAGGAACACTTAGTTTTCACAAAACGAGAACCAGAGATAATACGGGAACTATAGTAACAATATACAGTGAGTATTAAATACTTTCATTCGTTTGTAATACAAAAATCTAGGAAACCAATCAAAGTAAACATTAACTTATATATATATATTGCTGTGTTTCATAAGAGGGAAAACCACCAACCATATTGAAATGCAGTTATTATTTTATGTACACACCTGTTTGTAAGTCCAGTATAATTTGGATTAATTCACACTAGTTGTCATGGAAGTTGAATATAATTTATCGTCTGATAGTCTGGTAGCCGTGGTATCTATTTTGATTGAATGGGGAGTGACTAATGTAATTCGTTGTGAAAAAATGATGAGAATCCTTGGTGACCGGGGTTGTTGATAAAAAAGCTGGAGAGAGATAATTTTTATTTTTATCAAGTGTAATGAGTTAAGTGGTTTTTCCTGTCTTACGTCTGGTATTGAAGGGGATCTTCTATTCAAATTCTTGTAATCATTTTATCCTGGAAATATACAAAAGAAACGTGAGGATTGTTCGACATTATAAGAAATTTTGCTGTATTTACTACACCTGGGTGTTTCTTCTCCGTGGGAGTGTGCATGTGTTACATCCTGAATGTAACGAAGGAGGTCTGTTTCCTGAATTTTCCTGCTACCGATGTTATCCCTCCTGGCCTGGCCCTTTAGCTGTATATACGAGCGAATCTGATTGTCACTACAAGGAAATCACAGTTGGAGGTATTCTGATGTCCGTGTAAACCGGTAAACGAGGTATTGGTCAAAACATTGTTAAATTTTCGTATAAATGAAATTTTACGTCTACGGTGTTTTGAGGTTATCATCGCATCGTATGTGATTTAGAATATAAAACTGTTATAGGTTGGCAACACGTGGTTGGTGGTATTTCAATTCTCTTATGAAGCGCGGGAGATTTTAAAAGTTCATATTTGAATAAAAGGTCTTAATTATACTGGATAATTAATAATACTTGTTTGAATATTTTCAATAACTGTACTCACCTTGGGAGTAAGAGTTCTCATGCTATTTATATGTCTTTGATATAACTTAACAATAAATTATATTACTGATTAATGATTACACTGTTTATTAATGGAAGTTCATTCGATACATTGAATTATTAAGAGTTAAATTATAAATTCAGTATTTAACAAAGTAAGGGCATAGTAATAAACAAGTTGGTGATTCAGGAGAGCCGAGGCGTACAGCCGTCAGCACAGCGGGTTCGTAACTGTAGAATATAATAAAGGTAGTCTCCTCATTGGTTAGCAAGGGTGGGGATTGTTAGTATGTATGTTCTGGAGTGGTAAATCTTAGATATCTTTGGACGTTATACGGGATTTCATAGCCATCTAGTGGATTGAGTTTGCATTGTGTTTTATCATTGTAGGAAGGTATCTGCAAAGAAAGGCAGATATAATTAAAAAAGCTTTTTATTTATTTTCCTTTTGCTTGTTAAAACATATACCCCTGGAGAATCACAATATAACTATTTGGCGCACCGAACGTGAGGTGAATTTATTTGGGAATTTTATTCAGTATCTTACTATTGCTTATAAGTAAACGAGTTTAAATAAAGCATGGATATCAGAAGGCGGGGTAAATCTAAGTCAGCATTGAGGGTATCAGCAATTAGGAGGGGTGATGCAGAAGAAATGCCAGAAAGAGAGCGAACTGATGAGGAGATGACGTTTTAAAGATTTTGTTAAGATGTATATGCAGGATAGGATTGAGCAGCGTCAGCAAATAGCTGAGTTAAGAGAAGAGGTAAGGAATATGCGGGCAGAAACGCAAGGATTGATCAGAAAGGAGGTAGAAGAGCAAAGGAAAGATATGGTTACAATGATAGAAGGTACTAATCAGAGAATTGACGTTATAGAAACAAAATTGGTTGACCGTACTGAGAAGATAGAAGAAGGATGTAGAGATAAATTACACGAGTTAGAGAGTAAACAGCTGTATATCGCTGAAGAGGTGAGCAAGATTAAGATGGTAAGGGTTGAACCGACGTATATGACAATGCATACCACACCTTCAGAAAGTGTACCGAAATTTTGGAATGATCAGAAGTTGAATCCGATTAAGTACTTACAGAATATTAGTAAGTATATTGAAGTTTATATGAATAATGACGTGGGCCACGTAAAGGTTATGGATATTGTAAAAAATAGTTTAAAAGGTGAAGCGGAAATCTGGTACAGTGTAATAGAGGGGAGGATTAATGGTTTCGAGGAATTTAAGAAGTTATTTTTGAAACAATTTTGGAGTGAAATTGAACAAGATAGAGTGAGGGAGAGGGTATGCAACGGCAAATATAATGAAAAGGGTTTTGAGAGCAGAGAGAGGTATATGTTGAAGATATATAATCAGGCGATTTATTTGGATATGGGAGTATCAGAGGCACAGTTGATTAATAAACTGGCTAGACATTTTGGCCCGAATATAGTAATGCAGGTAGCTACTCAAAATATAAATAATCTGGAGGAGTTTATTATTTACCTCAGGAGAATCGACGAGGCGGAAGAAAATCAGAGAGGGCAGCAAAATTTAAATGTGAGACATATTGGATTTAAGGGGGACGCAAGGGATGAAAGAAGAGCTGATTATAGGAATGGGAGTCGAAATTATGCGAATTACAGACCTGGAAATTATAGAGGTGGATTTAACAATGGCAATCAAAGAGGTGGATTTAGAGGAAATGGGTATAGGACTTCAGGAACGTCAGAGGGACGCAGTGGTATCCAGAGGGAGGTTAATGGTCAAACAAACAATAGAGGGGAAGAATCGAAGAGGTCAGATAGGGACGCAGCGGAGGGGGATTCTAGACGTTGGTATGAGTGCCAAAGGCCTAGCACTAGCAGTTGACTAAATGTTATGTTTACATATACTCATCCAAAAGAATTTATTGACGTTGATTGTGAAAACACTCCTGATTTGACATTGTTTTACCAGAATTGCCATTTATTAATGTATATCTTGAGGAGTTCGTGTCCATGGCATTGCTTGATACTGGTGCAGAGGCGTCATTAATCTCCGAGAAGTCATCAAAAGAATAGGGTTGGAGAATAACGTTCTGCCTACAAAGAAAATAATATATTATTCAGTGAATAAGAAGAAGGTAAGCAATGTGAATAAATCGTTTATTGGAAAAGTCGAAATTGGTTTAAGTAAGGGGGATATGCAGTTTTTGATTGTTCAAAATATGAATTTGGAATGTATAATTGGCATGGATAATATGGTAAATTGGGGCATAACTATTGATGTTGAAAAGAGGGTTATTACGAGTAAAGGGAATGTTATCGAATGGGAGAAATATAGGAATGAACAAACATCTGAGGTGAATTTACAAGAGAATAACTTCATTATAAAACAAGAAGATATACAAGAGAGCGGAGAGAATGTGCTAATCTGTCCAAAGGAGATGTTGCCTGAAATTAGAGCACTTGTTCATGAATATAGAGATTTGACGAATAACAAACATAGGATTGCATCTAACTACGTGCATCAACTGCAGTTAAAAGATGATGAGCCATTTTATTGTAAAAGCTATCCTATTCCCTATGCATATCGGAAAGCAGTCAATGAAGAAATTCGGGGCATGTTAAACAGTGGTATTATAGAAAGGTCATCTACACCATATATAAATCCGCTAGTCGTTGTTAAAAAGGCAAATGGGTCAATCCGACTCTGTTTAGATGCTAGAAATTTGAATAGAAAAACAATGCCACAACATGAAGCACCTCAAAATATTGATAGTTTACTGGGTAGGATTAGAAATGTTAATTGGTATACAAAAATGGGACCTAAAGAATTCATTTTGGTTGATACCCCTACATCCAAATTCAAGGAAATATACTGGTTTTAGCATAGAGGGTATAGTGTATCAGTTTTCTGTAGTTCCATTTGGTTTAGCTAGTTCCGCTGCAGCATTAATAAAAGCCATGAATCAAATTCTTAATAAGTACGAAGATTTTTGTATTCACTATGTAGATGATATACTTGTATTTAGTGAAGATGAAAAACAGCATTTGGAGCACATTAGAAAGATTTTAAGCGAGTTAGATAAAGCGGGTTTGAAGTTAAATATAGGAAAATGTGAATTCTTTCAAGAAAGTGTTAAATTTCTCGGTTTACAATTGGGAAGGAACGGACTAAAAATAGATAAGGAGAGGTTGAATGAGATTAGAGCGTATAAAAGACCACATAATTTGAAAACACTGAGGGGATTTTTAGGAATTTTGAATTACTATAGGAAGTTTGTACCAAATTTGTCAGGACAGGCGAAATCTTTGTATGAATTATTAAAAAAAGGGAAAAGATGGAAGTGGACAGATGAAACAGAAAATGCATTCTTATCTTTGAAAGAGGGATTCATTAACACACTAGAACTTAAACATCCAAATTTTCAGTTACCGTTTATCTTAAGAACCGACGCTTCAGACAATGCAATATCTGCAGAGTTGGTACAAATTCAGGATGGGGAAGAGATACCTATCACGTTTATATCGAGAATTTTGAGAGGATATGAATTAAAATATAGTGTGTCAGAGAAAGAGATGTTGGCTATTGTGTATGCATTACAGAAATTGAAATTTTATCTAATCGGTAATAAATTTACAATTGAAACAGATCATATGGCATTAACACATATTCTTAAAGTTAGATTTACAAACAATCGGATATATAGATGGTGTTTACTAATTCAAGAATACGATTTCAATATTATTCATAGAAAAGGAAAGGAGAATATAATAGCAGATGCATTAAGCAGGCAAGAGGAGATGAATATTAAGGACATACTTATTGGTCTAAACAGGATGAAGGAAGACGAGGGGGTATTTTCAGAAGAGGGTATTAGGAAGATTCAAAGTAAAGAAACTTTTATAAGACTAAGGAGGAAGTTGGAACAAAGTCCGTATAAGGGGTATGCATTAAAAGAAGGGGTTCATTATAAAAGTGATAGGACCAAAAGAATTGTATGTAGTAGATGATGTTAGTACAGAGAATGTGGCTTATGAATTGCATATTAAGTATGGGCATATTGGTATTAGAAAAACATGGTTAATATTTAGAGAGAATTATTATGCAGAAAATGATTATAGAATTATTAAAGGTTTGTTGAGAAAATGTCATCTATGTCAGCTTGGTAAAAACAAGAATCATGTGAATTTCAACAAAATTCACAGTATATCAATTGAGAAGCCTTTAGAATTAGTTACCATTGATTATATTACAAATTTAATTGAGGGAGATAGTGGAAAGAAACATATTTTAGTTGTAACTGATGTATTTTCAAAGTATGTAAAATTGTATCCGACAAAGGAGTGTACGACAAACAGGACTATAATAGAATTAAATAAGTACATTGAAGATGTTGGTAAACCATATAGAATTTTAACAGATAATGCAACTTACTTTAACAATGACAGATTTATAAATTATTGGAAGGATAGGGATATAAAAGTGGTTTTTACTAGCATTAGACACCCACAGGGTAATCCATGTGAGAGATACATCCAAGAAGTAGTAAAATATTTAAGATTAGTAACTCATGAAGAACATTATCGGTGGGAGGAATTTATTGGAGTAATAGAAGATTGGCTAAATCATGTTCCTAGTACTGTGAGTGAAGAACCCCCTATTACAGTGTTAAAAGGCATTCGACCAGAACGGCCATGGATAAATGAGACTACAACCTCATATGGAAACATTTTAGAGCTAGTTAATGTGAAATTAACAAAGGCGAAACGGAGATATTTAGAGAGGGAGAATAGAAAAATACGGAAAAGGTTAAAATTTGATGTTGGCGATTTAGTTATTATCAGAAGTTAAGGCCAGCAAACAGAGAAAAGGGAGTATGTTTAAAATTATCTCTTCCGTATGAGGGCCCTTTCAAGATTAGTAAGAATCTTGGGGATTCTACTTATGAGATTAAAGATGATAATGATGATAAAGTAAAAGTATAAATATCACATTAAATTTGATATATCCTTATTATAAATAATATTTATTATTTGCATACCTTGTTATTATTGTGTTCAGTTTTGTAGATCAGAAGAAATGCAATCTTAGTAGGGTATGTTTGGTGACTGGATTAGGCCAGCCCTGAACGTTTCCAATACAAAAGGACGTTGTGTTGGAGCAAGTCAGCGTCTCAGGGACGTTTATTCCTTTTGCTCTAACATACCTCATGGTTCTTTATTAATCTAAAAGAGAAATCAATATTTAAAAATTTCATATAAAATAAAAATTTGTTTAATATTTATTTGGGGAAAATGCTGTGTTTCATAAGAGGGAAACCCACCAACCATATTGAAATGCAGTTATATTTTTATGTACAACACCTGTTTGTAAGTCCAGTATAATTTGGATTAATTCACACTAGTTGTCATGGAAGTTGAATATAATTTATGTCTGATAGTCTGGTAGCCGTGGTATCTATTTTGATTGAATGGGGAGTGACTTAATGTAATTCGTTGTGAAAAAAATGATGAGAATCCTTTGTGACGGGGTTGTTGATAAAAAAAGCTGGAGAGAGATATTTTTTATTTTATCAAGTGTAATGAGTTAAGTGGTTTTTCCTGTCTTACGTCTGGTATTGAAGGGGATCTTCTATTCAAATTCTTGTAATCATTTTATCCTGGAAATATACAAAAGAAACGTGAGGATTGTTCGACATTATAAGAAATTTTGCTGTATTTACTACACTGGGTTTTTCTTCCGTGGGAGTGTGCATGTGTTACATCCTGAATGTAACGAAGGAGGTCTGGTTTCCTGAATTTTCCTGCTACCGATGTTATCCCTCCTGGCCTGGCCCTTTTAGCTGTATATACGAGCGAATCTGGATTGTCACTACAAGGAAATCACAGTTGGAGGTATTCTGATGTCCGTGTAAACCGGTAAACGAGGTATTTGGTCAAAAACATGTTAAATTTTCGTATAAATGAAATTATTACGTCTACGGTGTTTTGAGGTTATCATCGCATCGTATGTGATTTAGAATATAAAACTGTTATAGGTTGGCACACGTGGTTGGTGGTATTCAATTCTCTTATGATAGCGCGGGAGATTTTAAAAGTTCATATTTGAATAAAAGGGTCTTAATTATACTGGATAATTAATAATACTTGTTTGAATATTTTCAATAACTGTACTCACCTTGGGAGTAAGAGTTCTCATGCTATTTATATGTCTTTGATATAAACTTAACAATAAATTATATAACTGATTAATGATTACACTGTTTTATTAATGGAAGTTCATTCGATACATTGAATTATTAAGAGTTAAATTATAAATTCAGTATTTAACAAAGTAAGGGCATAGTAATAAACAAGTTGGTGATTCAGGAGAGCCGAGGCGTACAGCCGTCAGCACAGCGGGTTCGTAACTGTAGAATATAATAAAGGTAGTCTCCTCATTGGTTAGCAAGGGTGGGGATTGTTAGTATGTATGTTCTGGAGTGGTAAATCTTAGATATCTTGGACGTATACGGGATTTCATAGCCATCTAGTGGATTGAGTTTGCATTGTGTTTATCATTGTAGGAAGGTATCTGCAAAAGAAAGGCAGATATAATTTAAAAGCTATTTATTTATTTACCTTTTGCTTGTTAAAACATATACCCCTGGAGAATCACAATAATATATATCTCTAAAATTTACAGCCTGTAGTCCTTGGTGTTACTTATGATACCTGTTGTTTGAGTCTTCCATTTAAAGTTACAATTAAACAATACATACATACAGCAGAAAGTGCAGTGAAGGACTGGTTGAAATATACGCCCCAATGGACTGTTTAGGTAGAAGACCTGGATGTGCAGAAAAAGGGAAAATGTATACATCTATAAATGAAATGACCTCGTTACTTTCTTAGTTTTGGTAAAGAATTCTATTTCTTTTTATTATTATTATTGTTATTATTGCATTGTATTATATTTATAGGTAATTACATTTTAGTTTTCTGAAGAAGCATTATGTTTCATTGAAGAGCTTATCATGAGTTCAATACTATGATGTGACATTGAATGATTTAATTAAAATAAATATTTAATTTAGTATTGGACATTATGACTTTTAATCTATAACCAATTTTTCGTTATCACCACATACTGTTGATTTCATACATTCGGCACCTCACTAAATTACGCAGATGTGACGTTACTACTACGTGGTTATAAGGTTTGATATAAGAAATTTTATTAACCCTTCGTTAGTGTGGTGGAGTTTGCCATACCCCAGTATGTAGGCAAACATACTGGGTATGCATATCTCCACCACACTAACGAAGGTTAACGTTGAGGTTACGTTACCTGTAACCGATTTTTTACGTTTTACAGAGTGGTTTATTAAACGTAAAATACAGTTGTTGCTAAACGTTTCTATTTAACGATATTTTCTATTAAAAATTAAACGTTAAATAACATTAGCATATGACGTGAAATAACGCTTAATAAGTAACTTTTTGTCAACGTATTTTGTCGGGACATAGATATGTCGCTTCGACCGTTGTTTATAAACGTTACGAAACGTTCGGTTACCGTTAAGAACAACGTTTTCTTAACGTTTATGTTCTTATTGGATGATATATTCACTTGCTTTTGACATTGCATTCCATTGCATATTTCCATTTGCATTAATCAAAACAATTTAAATTCATAAGAACATAGAAGATTCCTAATTTTGGCACAGAATCGCTAATATGCAATTTTTTTTTTTAAGAAATTTGGTACATGCCCGTGTCAGGTGGGCGCTTAATCCAGTGACGTACTCATATCTTTTGTAAAAAATGCCTAATATGATTCCTTGTATTTTCATCCTTACACAATTACACAGTATGTCTTGGTATTTAATAAAAAATGTGAAACTTCGTTCAGATTAGGTAATGAAAATAAAAATCACTTCATTATCTGAGTAAAATATCAAATTTACATTAAAATTGTTGTATGTTGCTATTCTAGTTGTATGAGAATACAGGAACTCTCTCTGGACCATGATTACTTTCATACACTTAAACATTCTGTCGGAGATTTCAACGACAGGTCAGCAAACAAACCCTCCATATCCCATTTACCTCTCTTTTGGAAAGTTTTTCATTAATTTAGATAAAAGTTGATAAACTTATAGCTACCTACAAGTGTTGTACAAAGAAACCTGCGTTGGCGGTATTTAAATGGCAATGAAAATCTATTCCATATTTGTCCTTTACTAGCTGTTTTAAAGAATCTTCTAGAAAATAAATTAAGTCAAAGAGTAAAACAGCAGAGGGTGAGATACTGGTAGATTGATAATTCCGGTAGTTTACTACAAAATCAAAAATGAATAAATCTAAAATAACTTGAAAAATGTTTCGATGGAAGATTTCCAAGGAACATACACTGTTGAAAATTTTAACACTTTTTTGACTAATTTAATCGTCAGGAGAGGTCCACACTCTTTTCGTGTTATTTTGACGAGAACTATAGAAGTTTAAATTTGACGAGCAAAGATGTCAGTATTGTCTATTGCTAAGGGGTTTATTTTGTTCCAACTGACACGTGAATTAAAAATACTTCTAGTCACATTTTATTTGATCTAAGACTAGACAAATTTACTAGCTGTTTAACTAAATGAATGCGATCTATTGGGTGTTTTAACACCATTTTCTAAACACAACGTCTTTTTAATATGCAACTTCTATTTCTTAGTGCTATAATATTCTCTCTTTAAGACGTTTTTTCAATTATAAATATGCAAAACCACTCATTCACAAGTTTTGGTTTCAACTAAACGTACCAATTTTAAAATGATTTTTTGAGAACCATTATAAAATTAAGTAAATGTTTATGCTATTTGATTCAAATCTAAACTAATTGCGTAAATAGATGTTCCCAATACATCTTTAAGATGTTGAAATTTTTTATGCCCACTGGAATTAACGTATAATAACACGAGGTTACACTTTGCAAGTCAGTCACATTTGGTGGTTTGTTTGGATATGTTAATACGGAGAATCAAACACGAAAACAGATACACGTGCAATGCAGGTGGTGCGTATAATGCAATAATGTATTAGAATAGGTGGGGTTTCTATATTTCTATCCGAGGGAAAAATGCTGATTGGTTGACGCTTCTGAATGTCTAGAAAAATAGTCAATCCTCATATCTGAACAAAGATCTCACACGAAATTCTAGTAATTTCTGTTCTATTAAATACGCGTAGTCAACTCGTCTGGCCAAAGTTGGAAAAATCAACACTAAAATATTGGACTAGCGCAATATTAACGCCAACACCGTAATATCTTCAATAGTGTAGTATCAAAATAAATGAATTGGTTTAAGAAAACGTTTTTTGTTATTTTATTTTGGTGCAGCCAAGTACATATTCAGCAAATGCAACAAAAATTCGGTGGTAAAAGTAATATCTATAAAATCTATGTTAAAATTTCAATGTTGCTGCAACATAAAAATAATGAAAGAAATAGAATAGTTGTTGAACCAAATCATATTTTGTGTTGAATGCAATGTGCGTTAAATCTATTTCTTGTAAGGCTAACTGTCGCATTTTGTTAACCCGCTACAGTTTAGAGTTTATGGCAAGGAGTAATTTATAATGTCTTGATTAAATCGTGGGATTATGGATATTTTTATAGTTCACGACTAATTTTCTCGATATATTTTCTTTAGTATCATTTATCATTATTATGTTTAGATAGATAATTGCTTACGATGGCAGATTTTTATACTGTCTACTCAGCTATGAAGAAAAGGATTAAAAAAACAAAAAAAATATAATTACTTATGAATATTCTGAAAATGGATGAAAATTTCAATTCAAGCGGGAACAAATATTTTAAGAGAAAATGTTTAAAAAAATAGCTCCATTCTCCAATAACAATCAATATTATACAGTTTAAAATTATTATACATTTTAATGAATTGTTCTGTATATGTCAGTTATTTAAAATATGATAAAGCTTTTGTATACAAAAGCGAAACGTCATTAAATTTCCATTGGAATTTAATTGTTTAATATTCAACACAATATTCCGCTACAACCAAAAAAACAACAAACAATATAAAAAATATAACTAACAGCTTCTTGCGGGTTTCGCCGTGTGTCAAAACTTTCGCTCGACGTTTCGCTGTTCATACTGACAGCTTCTTCAGGATAACTGAACTGCAGTTATGCTGATAGTTACACTAATAGTTATGTACTTGTTCTAATGTTTTTTAACTATACCTATACTCTCCAAAAAGATCTTTCGATATGTTTTCAAGCATTCATCCGAAAAAAAAATGTTACTTTTAAGTAACTTTAACAGAGAGATGATAGTCACTTGGTACCTAATCCAAGGTATATGCTTCTGTAAAGTTGTTGGTTACTTTTTAGATTTCATGGCCATTGTTGACTCTGACATTCCCTCTTATGCTGTATCATTTACGTTATAAATAACATAAAACGTTAAAAATAACATAACGTATAACATGCAAGCGTCGTCATAACGGTTGTAATCAATTTCCGTATGTTGTATCACTATACGTTATCCCACGTGTAAAAATTAAAACGTTATTAGAGAAAAAAGTATAGAGATGGGAAACGTTTAACAACAGAGACAGCTTTATGCGTGATTCTGTCAATTAGAAAGAATAATTGCGACGCAAGCGTAGCGGTTAGTGTGGTAGTGGTGTTGTGTCGTTGACAATGACATTTTGAAGAAACATTTATACAAATTCACTTGAGAAGCGAACATAAAGATTAAAATATTAAAAGAAGAACGAAATTCCGCTTTGTTACTTATAAATATGGATTATTTCACGCCAAAATATCCAAACGAGCGCCATCTACAGAGTCAAACTTCAGTTACCCAAGGAATATGTAAAATATAAAAAATGTCAAAACTAAACAAACCCGAAATATTTTTTGTAATGAAACGCTGTCAAGGATATTATTAATAAATTAATTACAAGAGAAAGTTCTAACTCCTGCCAATTCAGTATGATAAATTAACGTTACATAGGAACAGTCACATAGGAAATGTGTGTTAGGTTATGTTGAACGTATGGTCGGTGCTGTGAAGTAATACCCGGTTAAAAATTAATAAGTGAAGTGTTTTTCTTTATTATCATATTCTGAGGCAACACAAAGAGAGACAGAGTTCGAGACGAGGTAGTAAGAACTAAGAACAGATTTAAAATCGATCCAAAGCAGTACAGAGAAACAACAACTAACGTGATTTGGACACTTAATTTGACTGGAGAAGCAGAGGCAAACATAGCCACAAAGGAAGAGAATATGAGGGAGATCCTGTTAAAGTTAAAGTAGAACAACGTGATGGGTTAGTGCTTGGAGGAGAGAGGCTTGGATTGGAACGGCAGAAAAGTGCTACCAAGGAACTGGAAACATTGAGCAAATTTATTTATCAGTGAAAGTATTAAACACCTTACATCTTGTGGTACATACACATATGTCACCTCCTTTTAAATGCTAGTATCTCTACATAGTCAAAATTAAATAATAAGAATTTTTTTGTGTATTTATTAAAAACAAGTTTGTAGAATAATATAAATATATATATTTATGACAGATGTTGCAAATACTTTTACGTGAAGTCCCATATCTTTTGTTTAATAATGGTTTCTGTTACGTTTTTTAATATAATATTTAAGTTAGATTAAAACACTGAAGTATTTTACGACTGACATATATTTCTAATTCATAATAACAAGCTGTTTCCAGGCGACTCACAATATAAAAGTGTACATACATAACAGTTTCTTCTTGAATTTTTAGTAATTTGACTTGCGAGTGCCTTATATTTACTAGTCCATTATTTACTTCCGGAATTATTCAGCTTTCAACAGATTGTTCTAGTGCCACCTAAAAATTTTGTCCCCACACTGTGTGCGTCAAAATAGTTACATCCGTAACCAATGTACTTTGAAAATAGTATTTCCATGTTTGAACAGATATTCTACTTTAAGTGCTATTAGTGTTTGTCTTTATTGCTGTATGAATGGTTCTATTTGTTATGTAAGCACCATATTCTAGCAATCTACCTATAAATAATTTTATGAAAATATCAAGAAGTAGTTCAAATGATCAAGTCAGGTCTAGGTCTATTTCAATTACAGAATTATTCCTACAAACACAAATGATCTTTTTATTAATGTACCTTTTGGTTGCCTATTTTACAGTTAGTGTTATCATTGACAGTTAAAAGTTGCTCTAATAAACCAACAGCAACAAATCTTGAAATCATACTCATTTTCAAAAATCAACTCGTTTCTATTGACAATTCAGTAACTTTAACCTCACTTTTGTTCATAAACGTTGCTGTTATTCGCATAACTGCAAGGGATCGCATGGCGTTATTTTATTCCACATAACGTACTTTAAATGACATGCATGTATTTTATAACGTACACTTATCGATACAGCATACCACTTCTGACAGAAATAACGTAAATACGTTATATTTATTGATAACGTACATGTTTTATTAAAATAACGTAAATTACAGCATAAGGGTGGATTGAATTTAAACAGTTTCACCTTTTTCGTTCCCTTTCCTGAAAGTTTTTTAAATGATAATTGCCAGTTTTTATTTCATTAACTGTTTCCTTATAGTCTTTCCGTGTTTGCATATTCAATTAACAATATCGCTTCTGCATTGCAACACATTATAACCATCAAACTTTCTTATGAAAATTACGGTCTTTCACTTCCTTTTTGCAGCGAGGATTCCTTATGAACGTATTTCGTGGATTCTTGTTTTGGCCATGAGTTCCACTAGCACCCCCACATCTCATCACCCATTATAATTTTAGAAAAAAGATTTTTATCGTCAAGTAATGTACTAAGAAAAAATACTGGCCGTAATATCAATATTCTACATTGAGTGAATTTTCATCGACAGAACGAAATGTGTCATTGTTGTGAAAAACTATTATTTACAATTGACTTTGATTAAGTAAAAACAAGATTCATTAGTGAAACAGATGGCGCACTTCGCAACTCATTACTATGACTTTGGGATTTGTTTTTATGATTTGGATGAAGACGAGGCAACTTCATGTTTGCCTGGTATAGAGGCTATAATGTGGCAGTTTTGGCACGAGGTTCCGCTATCACACCTATGACTGGGATTGACCCCCAATGCGGGAGAACGTTCGTAATTTTTGGTTTTCCCAACTGGTAATTACCTTAATTTGAAAAAAAAATAGTATTGCGTTTGATGGCATTTTACGCTAAAGCGATTATTGTATTTATTTAGAAATACAACAAAAATATTACTTCAAATAAAAAAGAAACATTCAGAATGAATAAAATAATAGTTTTACAATAATTTTGGTTTGATTTAAGTAAAATATTACTAAAATGAAATAATGACTGTTTTGCATTAAATACTTTACATCAAGTTAACTGTAGGATCAACATATTTCATGCATTCCGTGTTTAATTTGTTCGTTTTCCTTCAACCAAATTTTAATTTCAGCCAAGAAAAATAGCATCGTTTGTTCCTTCAAACAGGAAAGCATTTAAACAAAAATTGTCGAATTTACCATTTTTTTTTTTGGTTGAATTAATGCGCGTATTTTTCTGAGTGTACCAAATAATCCCGTGGTAATTACCTTAATTTGAAAAAAAAATAGTATTGCGTTTGATGGCATTTTACGCTAAAGCGATTATTGTATTTATTTAGAAATACAACAAAAATATTACTTCAAATAAAAAGAAACATTCAGAATGAATAAAATAATAGTTTTACAATAATTTTTGTTTGATTTAAGTAAAATATTACTAAAATGAAATAATGACTGTTTTGCATTAAATACTTTACATCAAGTTAACTGTAGGATCAACATATTTCATGCATTCCGTGTTTAATTTGTTCGTTTCCTTCAACCAATTTTTAATTTTCAGCCAAGAAAAATAGCATCGTTTGTTCCTTCAAACAGAAAAGCATTTAAACAAAAATTGTCGAATTTACCATTTTTTTTTGGTTGAATTAATGCGCGTATTTTTCTGAGTGTACCAAATAATCCCGTGACAATGTCAGTGTACACTTGACATTAGCATTGAAAAAGGGCTGAATTAATTACTCAACAATGTTTCCTCCTGCGATACGCACATTAAAATACCAGACTAGGTTTCTTTTTTTTTGAGAAAGTCAAAACCACAATAGCAATTTCAATCTTAGAGGTCACTGATATTGATAAACGAAAAAAAAAAAATAACAGGGCGATGCATTAAATACATCTACCTAATTAGATATACATACCTGTTATATGTCATTTTCTTAACTTATACCTAACATAACACAATATTTGTGTATGTTACCTATTATATCTCACAATTTACTTTTACTTTCACATTGCAGATTTGTTACGAGGCGTAATAAAATAACATTCTATTCACATAAACATCTAAGTTACCTACTTAAGACGATGAACTACCTACTGCAGGCACTTCTTTAACTTTTTTATGATTGTTTGTATTGAATAATTTTAATACTCTCAATAGGAAAGAATTAAATGGTAGAGATTATTTAATGTTACGCTGTTATGCTCTAGTAAATTATGTCTCCTTGTTACGCTGTTGTCACTCGCCTGTGTTACTATTAGTTTACTGCCGCCTCAACAACATCAAACTTTCATGCGTTTTAAATAAAATCCGGGTTTTCTTCACTATACTTTGTGCTTATGTTCCTTGAAGTTTGTCCACATTATCCACTGGATGATTTCAGTTACATACCTACTTATTGTTAGATACATACACACATACATGTGAATACTTGCTTTCGGGTAATATTTCTATTGGTTGTTGGCGCCTTGTAAATAAACTTGTTTGTTTTCTTTTGTTTGTCATAGTCAGAATAAGTTTTAATTCTAAAAATCTTCTTACGTGATATGCTTCTGGATCTCACATCTAAAATGTGATTAAATATGGTGATGGGCACATATGATGTAGTATATTAATTAATTTTATTATTTTGATTTTAATTTACTCAAAATTTTAGTTACAACAAACTATTCTAGCTGCTGTTTACGTTGTATATTTTGCGATGAAAATTAGTCTTTAGGAATGGTTCAATTACTATAACTACAGCGACAAATGATGTATGGATCCATCCTTTAATAAAATGTGTAAGGTCTTATTAAAATCAAAATAGCTATATGGTAACGGACGCGAATTATCTAGGAATTTTGAGGTTATCAGCCTAAATACTCACCCGAAACTCCTTTACCCTGATCCCAACAGAACCACCCTCGTTTTACAGATAACCCAACTTACTCTTTTGACCAACGAGCCACCGCTGGAAAACGATCTTCTTGTTTGATAACGATTAGTTTGAGTGGTCATAGCTAAAGATATTTTCGCAACGATGTTCTTTCTCAATCAGTCGAAACAAGGCCGTTATTTGCCTGAAGATGGTCAAAATTTTCCACTCTCTCCTTAAGATTTCCTCTCCCGGAACACTTGTTCAGGGTACAAAATGAACTTAAAATCAGTGAAGTAAAAGAGATGGTAATTTTAGCAAATATATTGAAGAGAATGAAACAAATGATAACAAAATAACAAGATAACAAAATTAATAAAATGTAGTGTAAAAATTTTACCGAAAGAATACTTTAAAATTATGATAACCTTGAACACAGTGAAAATTTTACTATACAAAATTACAAAACAAGGGAGAGATGGAGCGAGATACGGTATCTGGGTCTTTCGCAATGGTTAGTTCTTTAAGCGAGATTTTGGTTCTTCTTACCAACCAGTTTAAGTTTAATCTTCCTGTAATTCGAAATATTAAAGGCGCAATAATTTTATATAAAACAAAAACAGTCATTCGCCCAGTAATGAAGGGGATTGCGAGCTTTTCAAAAGCTGATTCAGACTCCGCGAATTAATCTCCTAAAACACCAATGTCAAGGATTTTTATAAACTATCTCGCGCCGTCACCCCTCGTTGCCGCTACTCGTTCCATTTCTCTCCACAAGAGGGCGCAACAATGCCGTTTTGCGCTGTTTTTCCGAACCTCACACGCGCTTTCGGATCGTAACGTGGGATCCACTGGTCAGCAATTGTTGCTTGCAATGGACAAAGTGAAAGATGAAAGCGATTTCCATTGCTTTCCCTGTGGAAAGAAACTGTTGCAGCAGTTCCCACAGTACTTATCAATAACTTGATACTAAAATGAAATTAAATATTTTTTTTATTTTACCTATTGGAATTTCGAATTCTTACAATTAAAAATATTGGAATGGATCTATACATTAGTCTAACCCTGTATGTAAATGCGACATTTTTGGTAAAATTTTTTGTGTCCGTAACTCAATAATATATTTACTATCAACTATCGGACGAGTTCTTTAGAAATCTTTTCGCATATCCACGCAAATTTCCTGGCCACACAATACTTGCGTCAAGTAATAGTCAGGTCAACGGATTTCGTATTTTTTCCACGTCTAGACATTCGCTATTAGTTTCGTTTGCCCATTACACCTTACTAGTATTTCAATTTCATCTTTCTGTAAATTTTCGATCCATATGTTCGTCACTCTCATGTATCCATCTTCTTGTACCAACCAGCAGAATCCATAGGGGTAACCTCAGTGATCACTTGTAGTAACTCTTCGAATACCTTTTTGAATGCTGATACCAGCATTGCTCTTAGCAACATGCGTGATATTTCTTGATTTCCAAGACACTATGCCATCTAGGAGTTCCATATAGTGGAACGTTGTGCACTGCTGCACACAATATTAATATAGCTTTGTGGGCATCTACATTTGGTATTAATCTAGGCTGGCTAGTTTGTTCTTAGCTTTGTTGACCGTCTCACTGACATGTAGCCGAAAATTGCACGTCTCATCAAAAATCAATCCCACATTCCATTCAGAGTAAAGGCCACATAATCCAGTTTTTCACCTCCTTTTACAAGAACCACCTCAGTTTTTTTTCGGCCCCAAGTTTAGCTTATCATCCCTCATCCAGTGATTAATCTGTTTTCAACATTCATCGATGTTTCCTTCTATCAAACATTCTAGTTTCTGGTTCCAACTATGAATGCCAAATCATCTGCAATCGGGCGATGGTCGTGGTACCTACTCACTAGAAAATCTAGCTCTAGGACACCTTCATAATACAAACTCTTTCACAAGTTTGGCTTCGGAATTAAACCTTGCAGAACACCAGATCTACTGTCCAGAATCAACCCAATCAACCATAATTATATATTGTAATGGTTTTGTGAATTTGTATTAGTTAATTGTACCGTTTCTAGTTCTACTTTCATCTATTTTAAAAAAGAAAAAGGAATATAACAAAAAGCATAACAAAATATTACAATAAACGGCCAGACGATCCAGCAGATGTAGAAGATTTCCGCATTTGACAAGTCCTTCATAATTTCCCTTCAGGAAGTAAAGCTAATCAGTAGAAAGACACCAACAGATCGAAATCAGATGTTAGATATTGAGAGCAGATTTTGACCGATCAAAGTTTGGATCGAATTCTGTTCGAAAGAACATATTTTTTACAGTGTAGTTATTTTGCGTAAATGCTGGTTTAAAAGACTTTTATATGTATTTGTAATCGAAAGTCATTGATATGTCAACATTAGAAGATAGGAAAAATTGATGGGATTCGGATTTGTCCAAAATTAACGTGTGTGCAGGGTTGCATACCCACTGTATACTCAACATTTTTAAATTGTTAATCAATTGCAGTAATATGTATTGCAATTTTTTAAAAGTATTTTTTGTGATGTACAGATACTTACTTTTGTTTTATAATGAATCTAAGGTGGATTCCATAATTTTGCAATATTTATTTATTTTAATTTAATTTAAACTTTTCATAGTTCCATTTGATGAAATCGGCATTCCCATATGTTAAATACTCCCCTCAAATCGGTGAAATTAATGGATTTTTCTAGGCAGTTGTACTCTTGCGAAGACAATCTGTTACAGAGTTTGTAATTCGAATCATACACTAGTCAAACTACACGAGAGACGGTCGTGTCTCAAGCAATTTTTAAAGATTTTAGCGGCTTTTCTTATCTTATTGCAACTTCCAGCCTAAAAAGGATGGCTATTTTAAAATCAAGTTAATTACATTAATATTACCCACAATTTACCTACATTACCGCTGGGTATTTCTTCTCCAACGACGATTTTCCAGAAATGTTTCTGTCCTGCGTCATTCTCCATAATTTGAATCACCAGGGCCCTTTTTATCGATATTCCTGACCAAACCTGACCACCCTGATACGTACCGGTTTTTCCCTTGAAATGTATTCGGCCCCCATATGAACCTAAAAATTGACGTATGATTTTAATTCCTGTCTAAATTTCAATAAACTTATAAGAAATTTTATTCGCAAACTTCTGCTAGACCCCTCACCACAAACTGCACTAAACCGGACGTACGTTTCGATAGCAAAGCTATCATCATCAGCAGAAACACTGAACAGTTCAGCATTACCAGTACCACAGTTTGGAGTATTTTTGTCAAATTTTATTTTGATATGTTTTCCTAATGTTGGGCAAGAAAATTTTGTAAACGCCGCCAGTTGCCACTCTGTGGTGATAACTGGTGTAAAATTTTGTATAAGATGGTAGTTCTTAATTTTAGTATTTAGTATGAGTATATTCTTACGGCAAGAATCCGAATACCCTGTAATTTTTACTATCAAATGTTGCATATGCTGATATTTACCCGTTATTCAAGCACAGACATTTAGAAAGTTGTGGAAATTCTGATAACTAACATTGACCGCATTTATAATTCTATAATTAAAATATAATGCAAAACATAGAATAGTCATTGTTATTAGATAAGCGAGCTCACGTTACTTATCTGAGATAAATCTTTTAGTATCTGTGTTGTTTTACACTGCTATTTATTTCGAACCGTTTACAAAAAAAAGTTTCATATGTTCTTACTTAAATGTTCTCTTTATCTTACAAAATCGATCAATAGTATCGATACTTGTGTTATAAGAGTGCACACAATTTCATTTGAATTACTTAACCGCTTCAACATTGAATATTCTAGCAGAGAACAGTGGACAACAGTACCCCATAGCATCCTCGCTTACACTAAAAAAAGGGAGCCGGCCTATTCGTAGCATTAGAGAGGGTATACTAAAATTAATAAAGTACATGACACTAGGATGAGTAAGTTTACATGTAATCTGCACATGTGAGGAACTAAAGGTACTCAGGCAGAAATATTTCGGGAGAGATCTATTGGAGCCCTCGAAGGTCCTCAAGTTTCCACTGGGCAAGATACTGGGCTTTATAGAGAACACCAAGCTGCTCGAGTGGAAATAAGAGAATCAATAGGGATGGTACAATGAGCACCAAGCTCAAGTGCCCGGACATCAAGTGCCCACCCTAACTTGAATGAATGAATGAATAATGAGTAGGATGAGTAACCCGTCAACGGTTAGCGTTACTATATCCTGTTATTATATATTTTTCTTATTTGTTTGTTGTCAAATTCTCACTCATTACTACCAAGAGAGAAAAAATTTGTTCAATAAAAATGTCGCTGTTAACAGGTTAAAAGAGGATTTAAATCATTTAAATAGAGTTCTGCATTTTAAAAACATTTTTTTCTTATATACCTCATAGCATCATACATAATTTTATATGGACTAATAAATTAATAATTAATAAACAATTAAAATTAATTAATTTATTAATTAATATCACGTAATTATTATTAATCTATTCAGAAATTTACAATTTAATTTAAATAAAAATTTGTGTTCTCTCTTTCTTTTTTGTGATTTGTTTCAAGCACGTATTTTAATGTTATGCTTTTGAAATAAATGATTATCAACTAAAATGTGTATAATAAATAAGTTTATTAATGTTTAGGCTATTTCGGGACCCCCATTTTATATCACCCCGACCTCCAGATTGAGAAACAATGCTCTAAGCTAAAATTTGTTTGTTATACTACAAAAAAAATATTTTTTTGTTAATTCTTTGTTTAATTTTATAATATAATAGCAAAAAATGGGCAACCAATCAAGCATTCTAGTTAACTGTTAGCTTTTTTCATCGATTGTACGCGTGAAAGTGCGTTATATCAAGTGCGAATACCCTAATGCAATACAATTTTTTTATTCCACCAGGTTACGTAGGCGCTATCTGGAATTTTATCTCCAATGCAAAGCGATATTTCATGTTGAATCTCCGGGCCGTAGTAATTCATTCATCGTCTGCAAAAAATGCCAGGACTTCTTGTAGGAACGCGTAGGCGTGTACCAGCGCCAACGAAACACCCGTACATAAATTTATTCGCGCTGATTTAAACGCACGTACAGATCGTACAAATAAAAATTGACTTTTGAATGTCAACTGTCGTGGCTTAGTCTTTAAATTTATTACACCGGTCAGATGCCTATTCCGTTTGTGAAGAATTCCCGCTGGCCTGTGGTCTGCCCATTCGCTGTTTTCGAAAACATTAAATTTAACTTATCAGATTCCGCGTTCGAACTGTTGCTGGAAAGAATTTGAAGAGCACTTACTTTGTTGGCACATTCTTCGCATGATGAGGGGGAAGGCTGTTTGCGTGTCTTTTGTTAAAAATATCCTTCTAGGTGTGTACGGATGAAATTACTGACTCTGTGGATTATCGTGTGAAAAATGTCCACACGGTGGAGATATTTTGTGTTGTTGATGCAGATACAGTCACGATCTAGCGTTGTTGTTGCGATAAGTAAATAAAGAGCTTATAGATAAATGATGGTAAGAGTTTCACGTAGGTATACAATGAATTTGCTTTGATACATTCCAGCGAATAAATTTGGTTTTACGTTACAGGTCGTTCATATGGAATGTAAACGATATTGGCTGTATACAGAAAGAATGATTTTGTTGCGTTAACCGAATTTGACTTTATTCAACAAAATTATTCGTTTACATAGTGGCATATAATTTTTTATTTCAGAACACAAAATAATTTTGTTGAAATAATTTAGTTATGATAAACAAAATTTTATTCAAATTAACCGAATCATTTGAGTTAATTCAAATATACAGGGTGATTCTCTATATATGCGACAAACTTTAAGTGCTGATTCCTGGGGTTATTTTGATCATAAAGGTTCATAAGAACATATGTCCAAATCGCTTCTAAAGTTCTAAAGTTGTACAATGTTTAATAGTAAGCTAACATAATTAATGTTTTTATTATAAATTAACAAAATATGACCGTACCCAACTGCAATACAAGCTTCTATCCTCCGTCGTATTGACTGGTGAGTCCGTTCTAAAATATCAGGGGTATTTCGAATTGTTTGAAAAGCTGCGATAATACGATTTCTCAGTTCATCGACATTTTCAGGAGAGTCGTATAAACTAATGATTTAAGGTGACCCCAGAGAAAAAAGTCCTAAGAATTTAAGTCTGGCGACCGAGGAGGCCACGGTTGTGGACCTCCCCGTTCTATCCACCGATCTGGATACGTATTGTCCAAAAACTCGCGAGCAACTAAACTAAAATGCACTGGAGCACCGTCATGCATAAAATACATTGTACTCTTAATTGCAACAGAACTTCTTCCAGCGTAGTGGTACTCTTCTTCAAGAAATTGCGATATACCTCGCCATTTAACCGCATCGGTAAAAAATGTGGACCTATCAAGTGATCTCCAACAATTCCGGCCACACATCGACAGAGAATTGATGTTGATGACGGGCATTCACTAGTTCGTGCGGATTTTCTTCGGCCCATACATGATTATTATGAAAATTTATAATCGCGTTCTAGAGAAAGTAGCCTCATCGGTGAAGAATATTTGAGCCAAATAGTTAGGATTTTGTGCGATCTTGTGTTGTATCCATTGACAAAAAGCCACTCTTTGCGGAAAATCTGCCGGCAAAATGCCTGCACCCGTTGAATATGATATGGATACAACAGTTGATCTTTCAATATTCTTCAAACTGTGGCCTGACTAATGTTTAAAGCAAACGCATTTTTTCTGGTGCATGTAGTAGGATGTTCCTCAATTTCTTTAGTACCATTTCTTCAACTTGTGAAGTTCTCACTGTAGATGGGTGCCCGTTATCAGTCGTCCGATTTTTTAAATTTCCCGTTTCACTAACAATAAGGCGTTGGTGAAGACGGGCAAATATTGAATGATGCGGGATGATACGGTTCGGGTATCGTTCTTCATAAAGACGTGCAGCAGCACGCGAATTTCCATTGGCAAGACCGTAAACGAAATGCATATCACACATCTCAGCATTCGTGTAATTCATTTTAGAAAACAGAAACTGGCAATAAACTGAATGAATACTCTGACAACTATTGACAAATATTGAAATGACAAATAAACAATTCCCTCTCAACACAATAGTTTTTGAAGAACCAACTGTGATATTATATCGTGTTAGTCATAGTTCATAATTTATTATTAAACATTCAATAACATTAAAACCAAACTATTTTGGACATATACTCATATCAACTTTTATGATCAAAATAAGTTCAGGAATCAGCTCTTAAAGTTAGTCGCATATATTGAGAATCACCCTGTATATTATGCTTCAACTTATCGAATTTCCTACTTAAATGAATATTTAATTTAACGAATCTTTTCTTTGTTTTAACAAAGCACTTGTTTCACAAATGACTAGAAGTATTTTGCTTTAAATAAAAAAATGATGTTGATTTAACTAAACCTGCCTGCTTCGTCATTTCCAAGAATGAGTAAGTGCTCAGATAGCCAGATTATTATGAATAGATTACTACGCCTCTTGTGTTTTTAGCACCGCTTGAGTGTCGCTGAAGATTTTTTGATTGATTTGTGCGTGTAGTTTTGTCTACACACACATTTCAATGGCATCGATTTCACCCCGAAAAATCGTTGTGTGTTGTCCAAGGTTGGAATATCTTCTAACTGTTGGGACAAAATATTTTTTGATGCATCTTCATTTACTCTCTGTTTGGGAAGAAAGTAGTGAAGGTAGAAAGTATGAATCGATCATTGGTCGAGTACACATCATGTCCGAGCGCATTTCCAGCATACCGTCGGAAGTAACTGATTCCAACAGCTTGTTGGTCACACAGACATGAGTACGTAGCATTGATTCGCTATTTGTCAAACGCGATATGCAGTTAACTGGGCTCCATTTCTACAACAATATATAAGAGTGGTAGGTCCAGAAAGGTTTTCTAGTGCCAATGACAGGGAAGAAGACATTGGCTCCCGTGATTGCCACAATTGCAAACCTTTGTATGAATGTAAGTATGGGGTTAAGAGAGTCGCACCTTAAATGACCTATTAGATATTTATCTGGTAGATATTCCGGATTAATAATTTATAGTCAGGGGTACTGCAGTTAATACAACGATTTTCTCCAAACCTTTTCTTGGCTCAAAGTTTCACGTGTGATTTAGTTCGCGCAAGTAGATGTTCGACGGCGCCACTAAGGTGTCTATGTTAATCGTCGTTGATAATTCTCCTCTTTATCCATATGTCCCATGCCCTACCTCAATGGTGTTATGGTTGGCTGTTATTGACATACAGATATTATTTTAAAACATATTCCTCTTCATTCTGATTTTGGTGTATCATGCGTTCACGTACGTTGTTGTTTTATACTTTTATTATTGTTGAATTTATCGAGGTATGTCGCACACCTCGATAAATTTATCAATAATAAAAATATAGATATAAGTAATAATATATTACGGTGAGACGATTAAGTTTATACGAGCAGTTATTGGATGATGCTATCAACACAACTACGTTTAACTACATTAGCTTCCGCTTTATTTAAGGTATTCTCTATTTATAATCGTATTTACCTTGTTATTTCTGCTAAATATGTTCTGTTATTGGAATGAAATAGGAGAAGCACCATCTATGGGACAGTTTCTATAATACATGTAAGTATCTAACGTATTTGTTGTACTGTTTATAAAGAAAGCTGCTACAAAACGTATTTACTATTATCGTATTGATATTCTTCAGTTTCCACAACCAAAGCATTTGAGTTAATGCTTCAGATTTGTTTATCTAACCGCATTTTTAGTTAAATGGAAAGAAACTTGATAACTTTTGGTAATATTCGAGGAACCATTTTTATTCTTAATTAGAACAAGTTGAAACTTTAATTTAACTAAGCAGTTTCAAGCGAACTTCTTTCTTTATAGAGCCCGAGAATTTACTTTGGTTTAACTCAAATTTTGAAAATAATAACCGTAAAAAAGCAACAAATTTTGTTAATTCAACACAGTAACTTTTCTGTGTGTAGTAGAACTGCTTTAAGTGACCCTATATAACAATTAAAAAGAAAATTCCTCTTTAGAAGAAATAACAATAAATAAATATAATCAAAGGTATTTCCACTTGCTTAAAGGAAAATGTAAAATGTAAATTTTCAAATGCTGAACAATGTTTTTCAAACTAAAGTTGGGAATCTACAACCAGTCCTAGAAATTTTACTGAATCACACTCTGGGATAGATCTATCCCCATAGCCAACGTAAGCACTGTAGTCAACAGAAGAGCCTGCCCGAAACTGCATTAAGCCAGTGTTTCGTACATTAATTTGTAGTTGACTAACATCACACTATGCCTGCATAGCTCGCACAATTTTAGTTGCCCGCGTGGCCACAAGGTCTATTTTTTTGGCAGAAATTACGCAGTTGGTATTATTAACGTACTGTGATGATATACCTGGGGGTAAAGACGAGCACAAATTGTTAATGTAAATTAAAAAGATAGTAGGTCCAAGTGTGGAGCCCTGAGGAACGCTACAATAAATATTCACAACATCGGAATAAAATCCGCCATTACCCCTCACCTGGTGACGAACAGCCACGAAAGACTTTCGATCGGAAAGATAGGATTTGAACAATTCATACGCAACTCCACGCACCCCATTAGATTAGATTAGATTAGGATTGGGGTGGCCTATTAACCTGTTTCACCGCGACTTTTTCAGATATATAGTGATCCCCTTTTTTCCTAGAGGACGCTCTCTAATTTTGCCCTCTTAATCAGGCCTATCATGTTTGAGAGCGGCTTCTTTATGTAGCTACTAGCTGAGGGGTTCTCCTCTCCCATTACAAGAAACCTTGTCCTCGCCAGGCCTTCGCATTGGCACAGCACATGAACTGGTGTTTCTTTCTCCTCTTGGCAGTATCTGTAGGCTGCATCATCTGCCAGGCCTATGTTGCACATATGCCTATTCAGTCTACAGTGATCAGTCAGCAGACCTACAATCATTTTGACAGTCTTCCTGTCTTTATCCAGTGGATCTCTCGTGAATTCAGGCCTGTGCCCCTTTAGGAACTCTTTTGCCTGCCTTTGTCCCGGTGATTTTTGCCATCCCACGCACCCCAAATGCCCACATCTTTTACAATAGAAGATTAATAATTAATTCACCGTGTCGAAAGCCTTCGATAGATTGAAAAACACACCAAGCACCCTGCTCCCGCCATCAATACCGTCGTAAACGTTAACCAAACATTGATACATTGCATCGGACGTAGATTACTCTGATGAGGCGAATTTATAATTTTTTCATATGCCTTCGTCAATGCGTTCGGGATAGTTATCGGTCTATAGTTACCAGCTTCATGTTGTTATTTTTAACACCTTGCTAATTTTAAGATTATGTGGGAAAACACCCTTTGGATAAACAGTCATTTATTACGTGGGCTAGTGGTTCCGAAATATACGCGGCAACAAACTTTAACACAAAATAAGGAATTTGCTCAATGCCAGCAGAGTGCTTACTAGCAATTTCTCAATGTCTCAATGAAATCGTCTATAACTTATACATAAGTTATTTGATATTAACCAAAATTACAATAGATACTATATACTTTCAAATTCCTGTACCATTACTCCTTCAATTACGATTTATTGTGCATGGAATATAACATATTGCTGTGTACTGAATGTACAAAATGAACTTGCAAAAAGAATTAAAATCTTAAAGGGCGCAAAAGAACAATTAAACTCAGGGTTACACTCGCAATTAAAACTAATCAGGAAAAGTAAATCGTGGGCGAAAAGAAATCTGACTTTCTTTATTACTCCAAAAATTGGAAAGGTTTAATCAAAAATAAAAGAAGAATTATGAATGACGTTAATAATAATTAATAATTTTTATTATAAAAAAAAACATTAATTACAATTATGCAGAAAAAAAAACCCTTGACTGAGAGTCCTGGCTTAAATCAAAAAACTGCTCGAATCTAATTTACAAAAGGACAATCCTTTAACAAAGCAAAAAGGTAAAATAGTTCAGGAAGATAGTCCTTTTTATAACAAATCAATCCACGTGGTTTCAAAATTAAAACAAACTAAATTAAACGTGGACTATTCAAGTAAATTTACATAAATGAAAACTAAAAGCAAGCACAAAGCTTCTGTTCACCCAAACCGAGGTGATTAATAAATAATTACAAAACAGCAAAATTAAGAACCGAAAAAAATAACTCTTTAAACTTAATATATCTTCCTGCACAAAATAATAAAAGATCTAGTATATCTAATTTGTGTACACAAGAATATAATACCAATTATTATATAGCGAGTTCCTTGATAGATGAAATAAATCAAAAATTAACGAAACAAATCTCTAAATATAAATGAAATACCAAAATGGCAGCTAACAAAATAAATTTACGTCTACTTACACCGGCATCTAGTCAAAGAACTGGCCTCACAGGGTTAAACAATCGCATACATATAAAATTCTACAGCTGCGTGCGCTACGCAAAACGCACAAATCATCATCGAGAAGAAAACTTCTAAGAAGGACATGAGCTACATGAGCAAATGCTAACAAATTAAAAAGTGAAATTAGTTTAAACAACCTGAACATTTAAATAAATAAATTAAACAATGAAATCAATAACTAACTCTTATACAAAATAAAATATCTGAGAAAACGTTCCCCCGATAACAGTTGACAAAGGCAAATCGGAACACTGAATTTACGAAAACCGGGGTGCCAGGCCACAGTAATATGTTTATAAAAATATCAAATGGGATAGATTATATACTTATATATATCAGGTTCAACAAATTTTGTTGATTATGGATATATTAAAACATTAATTTCCGCCCTGTGACCTAATTCCTTCTTCTAATTCCAATTACGGCCAATTCTTCTCTCAAGCTGTGGTCGAAATATTCGATTTTTTATCAACCATCTACAAATATTGCCACATTTATTAATCTTGTATTATCATAAACGTTGTAATTAACTACTATAAGATAACAACAAGCATAATAACAACTCAAAAGCACTACCTCACGGTTCTTCATAATTTATTGTCTGTAAGCCTGAATAAGCACAGTTTCGCTTCACAAGAAAGCGTCAAATGTGTTTGTAAGAGGTAATAGTAGAATATAGTAAATTCTTCTCGGAGAATAATCTTATAATCAATGTTCAAAAAGTGTCAGGAGTTCTCTTGGTGTAAAGTGAACGTGTAAGTGCTTTTGTGTATAATTCAAAAATATTGCCATTGTTATATTTATATCATGATACCGAAAGTATATTTAACACTGGCGAGCTGTTGTGAAAATTTAATGCAAAAAAACCTTAAAATTTTATCTTGTCTACGTTCTTTTTTTCGCAAAGATTATTGTGCTTTAAATTGCTGTCTGTGAATCAATACGTAGAACACATAATAATGTCATAACAAATATTTGAAATAACTACTACAAGCCTACCTTTCAATAAAGAAAAAGTAGTTGAATGTATAGAAAATATAGCATTTATAACTGATCTGTTGAGAAATATTTCATTCAATGTTAATCCATCAAGTTTGATTAATGTACACATCAATAGCTTGTAAATATGTATATAAGACGTAAATAGAATGTACACATATCTGCAATTCTCGCTTACATAAGTTTACTAGGAAGGAATGGGTAATGTATCTATAAATGTATTTTCGTATAAAAAAGACGCTTTAACGTTAGAATTCTGGTATGTTACGTAATGACCTTTTTCTAAATTTTCTGGAATATAATATTAAGTATTGTTTGTATTTCCTTTATTCTATTGTATATTTATCTTATAAAAAACGGATTAAATCCGTTTTCTCTTATATTTTAGCAAAAATAGAAATTAGAATGGATAACAGGCGAAAAGAACGATAAATATTAGATCTCGATTTAAAACCTATTAAAAGGAGAAATTACCTTTTATGTTACCTACGTGTATTTTAATTAAATTTATTACCAATAAATTTTAGAGATTAGGAAAGTGCACCTAACCTATTTTCGGTGTCTTTTTTAAATGATAATGAAAATGCTTTCATGTCGTTGAATTTATAAATTGTAGACATTTGCTTCAAAGAAGTGATTATGCACGCAACCCATTCGGTAATTTAAATATTTTTGATTCTGTTTAATACATTATCACGTTAATATAAAGCTGTTACAGCAATCAGAAATAATATATGTAGAGATAATTACCAAATATTTGACATTTGGTGGTTACATAACAGATTGTATCTATTGGAAACATACGTAATTTATAGCTTGATTGGGAAAAGAGAAATTGAGAGAGGACTATAATGCATAAATGCCTTAATTTTATGACTGCACACACAGGCAAAATATCTAGTAATAATTAATCGACTTTCTCCTACATTGTAAACAATGATTTTGCAAAAATTAATTATTTATGTTACTATCTTGAATATTAATTTACCCTTATAAAGCAGTTATTTTGTGACACCTGGCTATATGAATGTAATTCTTTAGATGCTTTCCCCATTCAAGAAGTATGGGGAAAGCATTTAAATTTTCAACATAGTTCCATAAATTTCATCATGTAAGTCGAGTTAGTTGGGGACTCCTCTTTCCTGAATGTGCTAATGTGTTGTCTCTTTGATCTATCGTTAGGATATTCTGCGAAAACTTACACATTCTGGTCATCACCTAAAAAGGATTTTAGGATCAATAACTGGAGTCCTAAGTACAAAGGATTATTGCTAAATCCAAATTTAATTTCTTGTAGTATGCTACTGAAACTCTAATCTTTTAAATTTTTATCCTCAAAATAATCTACTCGATGTTTCTATGTTTACTGAATTCCATGGGGTAGTGTTTGCATTGATGAAATAAGTCGAACTGCAAAACATGAGCGTTATATTCGAATGTTGCACGTTGCTCTGAAATTGTTGGGTATATGTTGGAGAACGGCCCCAAATTAATTTCTCAAATATTTCCAAAATTTTTATTATAATAACGACAAAATTCCAACAATTCGTTAAAATCCATAAAAATCCTAATAATGTAGGTTACATAACTAAAGGTGTCGTTTTAAATGGAGTCAAATTGGTTTACTTTATAGGGTAACTCTATTTATTTGCTACAATCTCCATTTAGGGTTCTCACACCTCAGTTGCATTCCGTAGGCAGTGATTTATTGAATATACCTGTAACTTTAATATATTTATTATTCTCAAAAGACGATCTAAATGTTCCAAATCATTTCATTTACCCTGATAGTATTGACAACCATTAATAATATATTTAATTTCCAAATAGATAATGCCAACAATTCATAAGATAAGAAAATATTCTATTGCGTGCAAAGCAGTTTTTTCCCTGCACCTTCCTGTTTGATAATTTTGAACTATTTTGTTCGCTCTTATCAAATAATCTTTATTTTTTGGATTTAGGCAATTAATAATGGAAAAAAATAGATTCAATTTCTTCTCATCTTGTTTCAATATGCAAGATCTATGTTTCTTGTTTGTCTTCCAATATCTTCGGACAATGCTAATGTTTGCTCCATTCTAGCAAATCTGCAAAAAGCTAGGATCTATTATTCATCGATTAAAAAGGTCAAATTTAAGATATCGTAAAAATTTACTCACATGTGAAAAATTGTACCTAATAGTTGCCTTATAACAACTCTACCCTGACATGCAATAAATGGCTTAATAAAGTGAGGTAAAAACTAAAAAAAAAAAATTTTACTTTGAAAATTATATAACAGTCAAACTTGCATATATAGCGATATATATCATGGAGATTTAACAGAAATCGAAATTTATGATGTGCAAGAGGTAGTTATTGTGGTAATAAAGTTTATTAAACATTTTCTTAATAAGTATGCAAAAAGTAGAAACCAATTCTAAGTACAAACGAGTAAAAAAAACATAGTGCATGTAATAAGCAGCAACGATTTC
This sequence comes from Protaetia brevitarsis, assembly GCA_004143645.1. Classification (NCBI taxonomy): domain Eukaryota; kingdom Metazoa; phylum Arthropoda; class Insecta; order Coleoptera; family Scarabaeidae; genus Protaetia; species Protaetia brevitarsis. The sequence goes on along the minus strand of RXPK01002276.1, from coordinate 31,439 downwards.
TACATACATAAAATCTGATAAAAATACTCCAAACTCTGGCATTGGTAATACTGCAAACTTCTCCTAGACCCCTCACCACAAACTGCACTAAACTGGACATACGTTTCAATAGCAAAGCTATCATCATCAGCAGAAACACTGAACTGAACAACTACACTAAAACTACCTAGTTTATACCTAAAAAAGGTCATGGTACAATAATCACGGTCATGGCTGACTGCCGTTGTGCTTAACTAGTCACTAATCCTAACTCCATCTGATCTAGTACTTCTATTAATTAAACAATAAAGACAAGAATTCTAAGGGTTCCTACATCTGAATTCATTAAAAATGTTTATGTTTTATATATTTCCATACCTCATAACAATTTAATTGTACATAGTTGTTTATGTTTACTAACTAACTGTACTTGTCACTTTATGTTTATTTAAGCCTATATAGCCTAACATAATTTGTCAAACCTTCCAAATCTAAGATGAGCCAAATGCCCTTGTAACGTGTTTTAATTAATCTTTAGTTTGCCCAAAATACATGACACATCTTTACGAAATTTAAAATGTAATATGATTTGTCAAATACTACTATCTTAGTTGCCAAAATATTTTAAGACTATTATTGAAGTATTCTTGTCAAATTGTATTTAGAGACAATTTTTGTAGACCTTCTTTAACTTGGATAAAATGGTAATTTAACATATTTCTTATTCTTCCTGTCACTAATTTCTAAATTATGTACTCACATTTCTAATTCTTATTTTGTTTTTATGTTTTTTCAATGGTATTATATACAATGTCTTCTGGGAATCCGCTGCATTTAACGGATTCTCAGAAGACTGTTTTTTTCCATTTTTAATACAGTATTCTGAATGATGTTTTGAATAACGTCAATTGCAAATGCAATGACTATTGAAGTTGTTACTTTGAACGAAATTAGTTTCAAATGAATTCAAGGCTTTGAACACTGTTGGAGGGCTATTTTCATCTTCAAATCCACCTCGATCCTTGTTGTTGTCATAATCAAAGGTTATTTCGCTCATGCTGATGGAAGCAATAATCTCTTTATCAGAAGGAAACTCAGCTACAACTACGTTATCGTTGGCAGACACAAATTCATTTAAGTTTATATTAACGAATTTTGTAATTGAATTTTGGGTGGCCAAGTTTTGTAAGTGACTTTTTTGTTTTTTTATTATTTTGTCGCTCAATCCATAAGCTGGGGGATATCGTCCTCATTAACTTACTTGTATGAGATTTTAAACATCGTATAACTCTTTTTGATCCATAGGCTGAAGTACGGCTGCTGCATTTGGTGGCAAAGAAATAAATCAGTACAATTGAGGTAACGGCTTTGGAAGGTATTCGATAGTTACCCATCAAGAGTAAAATGTCTTTCTGTCAACCTTCACGAGTTTTCTGTCGCAGTCTCACAAAAGTTTTTTAAAAATTTTGGAAGTACACTACCGGCCATTGAAGTTAGAACAACTAATAAATTACTGCTAACTAGATAAAAACGACAGGAATTCTAAAGAAAATAAAAATGTATTCGTAGAAACGAAAATAAATACAAATAACAAGAAGAAATAAAAAATAAAGCAAACATTCTCTTTAAAGTACTATACTTTCTTCCCATCGAAGAATCCTCCTTTGGCTTTCAATACTACCTGGACCACTGGTCGCATGCGCTCTGTTAGTTTTGTCAGAGTTACCTGGGAAATATTGTTCCATTCTGCTTGGGGAAGTCGCCACAGGTAGTCTGCCCAACTTCGAAAGAACACCGCTCTTACTCACCTCTCCAGCTCATCATACAGTAATTCGATGGGGTTCAAATCCGGACTCTACGGAGGTTCCAAGGCATGATTTCACAAACACATCCAGATCCGCGAGATAATTTTTTTCCTGGTTTTGGGTCGTTTAACACGAATTCTGCCCCAATCAATCAACCTCAATCCTGACATTACAACATTTTATTACAATAGGTGTCTATAATGCGCTTCTGCCTAAACACTTCGACCTTGGACTCGTCAGTCTAAAGAACGTTTCTAAAATTTTCTGCGTCAGAATTTCTATGAGTTTCGGTCCACTGTGATCGCTTTTGACAGTTCCCACGACGGAGCAACGGTTTTCTTCTCCCAACGCCACCGAATAAACAGGCTTTCCTTGAGCAGCGTTTAGTTGTTGTTAAAGATATCGGTCTTTACGTTCATTTCTCAATCGCCGATTTCTCTTACTCAACACTTTAAGGCGTCTATCTACCGCGCGGGTTGTTATCCGTGACGGACCTGGGCGATTTCGGTCTTCGAATGTTCCGGTGTCTCGGTAGCGACGAATAATGTTCAGCTCGACAAATCGCTCGTGATAGTTGTGCAGTGCCAAAAAAGGTGGAACTGAAGCATATATACTGTAAACCGGCCATCGTATGCGCTCCACACTCCAGTACAATGTGCGCACAATGACTCACTACTGTCACGAGATATTTGTTGGATTGTAATGGACTGTAGATTTTGTTCCTCCTAATTTTTCTGTTATCACACGCATAGAATGCCCTTCCTCATGTAATGTGATAATAGCCGATCTCTTTTCTACATTTATCGGTTTTCCTTTAGGCATTTTAAGTACTATTTTCACAAACACCGTAATTAAACAACCGTATCTTAACTGGTTTACTAATAAATTAATTCACAACGAGTGCGTTATTAATTATGCAACAAGTACGATATCAATTATTATATCTGCTATAGTGGGAGACTTTTAGGAGACACCCAGGTGGAATTTTACGACCCTGCTGATCCACCCCTGTATTGTGAACATGCTTGTCAGCGTTCCTTTGAATATCGTTTCTCATCTTCATATTATGTTATATATAAGCAAATTAAATAAATAAATGTAATAAAATGTAAATATGTAAAAGTAATATTTCTGCGAACAGTATATATTAATTATGTTGATATTTACATTCATATACCTATCTTCTCCTGCAATAGGTTTTAACTAACTACTGGCCGCGTACTATTACTTAACCTACCTCAACTACATCGAACAAAAAACCTACTTCATCGCTACTGAGTATCATAATACTTGAAGGCTATAACCGATGATATTAAACAAAATGGTGAAGCTTTTATAGCAAATTTCTGCATGTAATATTTATGTCTGTATACGCAGTAGATCATGCTTTTTGTTTTCAAAGTTTCTTATTGACAGTAATTGCTTTCTAATATGCGATTACTCTATTATAGAGCAAATATATCTGATGTAAATGCGCCAACATTATGATGGTACGGTTTTTGGTTTACAACGATTTCTTATTGGAATAATAACATTTAGAGATAGCAGATAATTTTATTCTTATTATCTCACAAATTAAGCAGTTACGTTTCAATGAAATATTATAAATATATCACACAAATGTATACATCTTAAGAAGGTCAGTATATTTGATTGAATGTTCTGCTAATTCAAGAAGAATATCGCTCAAAATAGCCGATTTTTTGTTCTCTAAAAGTATTATTGTCGCGTATTTTAGTGTTTTAATTTGCTTTAAATGTAATCTTAATAAAGATTTTATTATTATTATTATTATTTAATTTAAGCTCTAAAAAACTATCCTTATATACGAAATACAGTGGAATTTAGACTGTGATTTTGTTATATATTAAGCCAAGTGAATTAATAAAGCTTAATATATACACACTTTATTTGTTAAATGTTTCTGACCTTGCTCTTATTTTGGTTTACGACAACAAACTTATTAATTTAATTAATTAACCATCCGAATATTTTAATAACAACACACTTCAGTACTTGTAATTTTGAATTTATAGTATTTATTTTATATTTGTTTACATTTAACAATAAGATAAATAGGGAAAGAGCAAAACTTAACATATCCACCATTATCGTTAACGTATTTGCTGATATTTGTTGTGTTTGTTCAGTCGATCGTCTGTACAATTATTTGTTTTAAATTATTGTTTAATTATTTTTTTTGTTTTCGTAATTAACTAATACCAAATTAATTTGACTTCTTCAAATGGAAAAAAAACTTGCTAACAGTTGAAAACTACAAAGATTAACTAGTAATTCATTTTCATTCATTCATCAAGTTAGCGGTGGCACTTGTGATGTCCGGCACTTGAGCTAGGTGCTATTGTATACATCCCTATTGATTCTTTTATTTCCACTCAGCAGCTTGGTTCTGTATAAGCCCAGTATCTTGCCGAGCGGAAACTTGAGACTTTGAGGGCTCCAATAGATCTCTCCCGAAGACTTCTGCTAAGTACTTCGTTCCTCACTGGGCAGATTACATGTAAGCTCATATTCCTCCTGTAGTTCGCATCTTCTACACCACGGTTAGCTTACCCGGCTGTGTTGTATAGATGCTTTTTGAGGGGACAGTGTCCATTACCAACCCATAATGTTTAACTTCTCTTACTGCGCCTGATGGGTTATCAGAGAAACTAACCGTCCATCCCCTATCACGCTTTTATGAGTTATCTAGTCACCTCCATTTTTTGTACTTTTTTACTAACCAGGTCATATCTCCTTCTTGCGAATCGTTGGTCATCCACATACGGCTCTGACCTAGAGTGTCTTTTAAGCCCTCCTGGCTAGTATCGCTATACCCCAATCAGACCACTGCTTGTCTCGTGCCAGTTATGAGGATGTTTGCATCTCAACTAGTTTTGAGAGTCAAAAAGAAAATTAACAGTAAATTAAATGAGAAAAAAAATCAAATTGCAGCCACCTAATTATAATGAATTACAGATACCTATGATACTGCTTGAAAGTTGCCATTAAAGGAATGAAACGATCTACAAATAAATAAAGCAAAGGAGAATTTAAAAATTTTACTCTCATTCAACCTTAAGCCCAAATTTAAAAGTCACAGAATGAATATGTCGGAATGTCAATTAAGTAACCAAGCAAACAGTGCAATTTAGAGAAATTTAGCACAAATTCTCTTTATATAATAATGTATAAACTACTAACATAAAAAACAATGTCATTTTATTCAAAATGAGAAGTTACTGACACAAACAATTAATTTGACAATTTACGGTTAAATTAAAATAAATTTTTTTCGCGTATATCAAATCAGGACAATTGTTCCAAAATTGAAGCACTCCTCTGATTTACCCAGCAATCGTTTCTTTTCCTACCCCTTTGCTAGGGTTATACCCTCTGTATGTATTTGATTTCTTGATTTACTCGTAAACCACTCTTATTAGAGGGTTTTTTTTTCAGCTTCAGGTTAGTTTTGAGTTACATTTATACGCCTCTAGTGCCTTTATTCAAAATCTACTTGTGCAAACATCTCACTGGCATAGATTTCAGTTTGAAAAATTGTTAAGTATATCTTCTCGAATGTCTTTTTTTTTGACTTTTGGACAGTGCCAAAATAATTTTGGGCACATACTTTGAATCGACCATAAACCAGCAGACGTCTATATTTGTGTTTTTTTTTTTGGTATCCATTCCTTTCTGTTTGGAAGGAAGTATTGAAAAATTCATCGATGCATGGATCGAGCATTTTTGATGCGTCTGATAGCATTCCCAGAGGGCTGCTGAGATGATTTCCAGGAGCATATTCGGGTATGCAAACGTGTGGTGATTGATCATTTTTTTTCCACAAGGGTGAAATCTCAAGTGGGATGCCTAATGCAAGTGATAGGATAGATGATATTGCCCCCATCACTGCTATACTTCCATTTCCTTGTTTAAATGTAAATTATCCCGTGACTTTAACTTTTTGTGCCTTTTGCCATCGTGCTATAGCTGCACAGATGATTGGATGTACTACCAACAGATAAAGTCAATTGATTAGTTTTGGGGCAGCTCTAAGATTTGTGCCTTACCTTGTCCAGCCTTGCCTTGTGAGTTATATGTTCTAATAATTTCTGAATAATATCACCTAGGGATATTATTTGGAAATGCAAATTTTCATACTTTGAATAGTATAGTAGTATAGTATAGAATACTCAGGTTCCTTCTGCTGCAAATGACGTTCACTACGTGTTGGAGTGCTTAGCTTTGTGAAAGAATTCACCATAAAGCTAACAGGAGCGAGTGGGATCATAACACCATCTTGAACTTGAATAGAAATGCCATCAAATGGTACACTGATGGCTTCAAAACGGCAGAAGGAACTGGAATAGGAATATATGGGCCTAGAACTACATATTTCGAAAGCTTGGGGAAATACCCAAGTATATTTCAGGCGGAAAATACACGCTATTGGAAGATGTGTTCAGTTCATTATGGAAAGGAACTATCGGAAGCAGGAGATTATCATCGTGTCTGATAGTCAAGCAGCCATCAAGGCGCTGAACTCATATGAAATCAGCTCCAAGATGGCCTGGGAATGCCTAGAGAAACTAAATGAGCTAGGCAAAAGAAATATAGTAACCCTCCTGTGAGTTCCGGGTCACACAGAGTGGAAGGAAACGAAAATAAACGGATAACCTCGCACAAAAAGGGGCTGGAATGCCTTTCGTAGGCCTGAACCTTTTGCGGGTTAAGTAGCAGTACAATACTGAAGAAAACTAAAATGGAAATAGAGCAGAGAAAATCCAGTTACTGGGAAAATCTCCAGGGAATGAGGCAAAATAAAATTCTTCTGGGAACTTATAACCAGAAGAGGTTTACAGAATGCATCAACCTGAGTAAGAACAATGTTCGCATATTAACAGGAATACTTTCAGGCCATTGTAGACTGAAAGGACACCTGAGTAAGCTTGGATTGGAAAAAGATCCTGAATGCAGATTTTGTGGGGAACAGGATGAACATCCATCCACCTCCTCTCAAAATGCGTAGCACTGTGTAACCCGAGGGCATTGTACCTGTGCATGTGAAATTGAAGAGGGAGACTTACCTAGACTGGGGCCCTCTGACATCCTACACTTTTTAAAAGGAATAGGATTGGAAGGCCAGCTGTAAAGCAGCAAGAATAGGCGACACAATAGATCTTTTAGGTCGCAGTGTAATACCACCCTTCTATTACATACATACTTACATACGTGTTGGAGGGCATCTAAAATTTCCTTCTCAATCGTTATGCCAATCTCCTACTAACTGTAGAAACAGGTGTAGGAATAGCCTTTGTTTTAGCCTTTCAGTCAAAGAATGTATGTCCTGTTATTAGGACTCAAATTATACAAAAAAACAATTTCCTTGCATTTTTTATATATATTATTGTTTATCAATGTTTGAGGTTGCAGCATGCAATTAGTATTACAAAATATCTACCTTATTGTGTTTTTTAGCCGGATGTTTATTCTTTTTATCGGTTCCACCACACGGTACATCTATAATATCCTTTTTAGTTCAAGATCACACAGTTTAATTAAATAATGTTGCTATTAAACTTTCCCGACACTATAATTCCCATATTCAATGACATTGTAGTAAGAACGACTCACTGAACCTCTTAATTGTCCCAATTACGAATTTTCCGATCAACTTCCCGCCAACATTCTACGGAATGTCATAGGTAGTAGACGGTCAATTACTTTAATTACATTAACACTGCAAAGGTACGGATGCGAAACGCATTAAAAAAGAGAATAAAATTGCTATTTTTATTTTTATAGAGGATATAAATTAAAATTACTTAAATCATGTAACTGTTCGCGAACTGCCCGCAATTAATTTGAACTTACCTTAACCTAGAAGACGAATTACGAAACGCAATTATGTAACTTACCTATATCTGGTAATTGTCATTTATAATTACATAATTTTGCGCCGAGGCATGTAACCTACGAGTATAGAACAATAAATATTTTATTTCTCCTTTTTGTTTGATAGAAAAAAAAAAACTTTCACTATCTTTTGTTTAAACTACCATAATTGAGTTGAGGAAGTGGAACGAACGCATACGGAATATGCTATTAAACTAGGTAATTATAGGTTCCCATTATCTTAATTGTGCTGAGATATATAACCATTACGAATGAGTTATACGATAATAATGTAACGGTTCAAATTCCGAGCTTTTGTTTTGGGAAATAAATATTTAATCTTATCTGACTACAAGAGATACATCTGAAAACCAATATTTTAAATGAACAACTTTTATTTTATGGTTGCAATAATCCATTTTTTAGATAATTTTTTAGAAACAGGTATTCATTTGCAGTGCTGATTTTCTGTGATAAAAGTCATACTAATTACAAATATGTTGGGGTAGAATAAACATTTTATTTCTTGTTTTTGGATTGGTAGGTTTTGAACATATAAAAAATAAAGATAAAGATAATGGAAATCATAATAAATGAGAATGTTAGAATATTGAACTCAATATAATTGCTGATTTAATCAATTTATACCTGCAATTTTGTTTCAAATCGACACGTAGTGCTTCGCTTTTTCTAAAGCTCTTCAGTGTCCCTTGGCAATAACTGCGCAATGATGCGTGACATGTAGTTATCGCCGAGAGGCACTGAAGAGCTTTAGAGAAAGCGAAACACTGTGTATCTGTCCATCGCATTAATTGTTCATACATTTTACATAATTGAAATTTTTACCTACCATTGTTCCATTAATGAAACACTTTTCTTTCACTTTATTTTATCCTTGTAACTGAAACTAAACAATATATTTTTGCAAGTATTAAACGTTCTTGCTTCATTTGAAACATTTGAATTTTCTCTAATATATGTAGGTATGTCTAAATAAAATTTATTAAAAATTATTTTGATTAGGTTTGGCACTGAACAGATGAATTAACTAAAAGCCAAATATATAAAACTTCATATGCTTATAACAATTACTAACCTCGCTAAAAAAAGGGTCTGGAATGCCTTTTGTAGGCCCTGAACCCTTTTGCGGGTTAAGTAGCAGTACAATACTGAAGAAACTAAAAATATATACTAAAGAAATGGAGCAGAGAAAATCCAATTACTGGAAAAATCTCCAGGGAATGAGGCAAAGTAATTTTTTTCTGGGAACTTATAACCAGAAGAGGTTTACAGAATGCATCAACCTGAGTAAGAACAATGTTTGCATATTAACAGGATTACTTTCAGGCCATTGTAGACTGAAAGGACACCTGAGTAAGCTTGGATTGGCAAAAAGATCCTGAATGCAGATTTTGTGGGGAACAGGATGAAACACCCATCCACCCCCTCTCAAACTGCGTAGCACTGTGCAACTCGAGGGCATTGCACCTGGGAGCATGTGAAATCGAAGAGGGAGACTTTACCTAGACTGGGGCCCTCTGATATCCTACACTTTCCGAAAGGAATAGGATTGGAAGGCCAGCTGTAAAGCAGCAAGAATAGGGGACACAATAGATCTTTTAGGTCGCAGTGTAATACCATCCTTCTATTTACATACATTACAATACATACAACAATTACTAAATAAAAATATTATTTTCTGTACATGGTGTAAAAATATACAGGGCGTTGCAAAAATACTTTTAGTACTAAGAAGTTATCCCAAATCAACCCTACATTGTGGGACAGTCCTATATAATTGTGTTTATTCTTTATCCATTGGTTAAATAAAAGAGGGACTCACACCCTCCACAGTCTATATAAAAACTCTCTATCTTTTACTCTATAGCTGTTATACGCATTTATTGCTTCAAATTTTTTTGAGCTTTTTTTACAAAAACCAAAATAACTCTGATAGGTAAGTAGATGTTTGGTAAAATTGATTTTAAACTGCCTAATAGAACCTAAAAATGCACTAAAAATATAGGTTTCCATATATAACATTAAAAATAAAAGGGAATATCGAACGGACTTGGTAAACAATCAGAGAATTATTATATATTACTTACAGATTTTTGGTACTCCTATGCGTTCTCCCATAAGTCCAATCTTAGCCATGATTGTCATGGATTCTTTGCTTGACAATATCGTACTTAAATTGCCCTTCCAACTTCCATTCATATTTAAATATATTGATGATATTATTTTTTCGATCTTTGAAGACATAGTTAACGTTACCCTCGACTTGTTTAACTCTTACGACTGGCATGTGCAATTTACTGCTGAATTAAAGAATGATAATAGCGTTCCCCTTTTTAGATACTAGAGTCATTAGGTCGGATGACAATATGGTCATATTAGATTGGTACCAGAAACCAACATCATCTGGTAGATTCATTAACTATACTACTTCAATCATCCCTTAAATCAGAAATTTAACACCGTTATAGCTATGAAAATTGACAAAAATTGAAGATACTTTTTGAAATGTTTTACAATAACTGTTAACCTAGACATATTCTAAATAAATTGATTTATTCTTCTAATATGTTTGATGGTCCTATAGATCAAGGAGCTCCTTTACAATTTAAGTATTATAAACTTACCTTCATAGAAGGTTTGACAAATAAAATCATACAACCTTTTAAACCATTTGCTAATGTACAAATTGCAAAATACAACATGTTAACCATTGGCAGTATTTTCACTAAAATTAAAGATAAAACTCCAACTCCTAATCAAGAGGATGTAGTATACTATATAGTATTCCTTGTACCAATTGCCAAGGTTGTTATGTTGGTCAGACGTCGCAAATTGTAAAGAACAGAATAGTTCTTCAACATAAGAGTGATTGTCGTATGGGAAAACGGTCGTGTGCCTTATCTCTACATGTCCAAGATCTTAAACATAGTTTTAATTATGATTATGATGGTATTTCCATACTTGAGTTAGAACCTAATTACAAAAGCGATTATTCTTGGAAATGGTTAATATAAAAAATTGTAATAATGCTATTAATTTTAAAACTGATACATTTAAGTAGTATTTTTTAGTAATTTTTTTCTATTTATTTTATATGTATAACTGCAAAATTTTGTTGTTGTTAGTATGTCTGGCCCTGACTTGCATTTAAATGTTTTAACTATTTATCATTTTGTCAGCTGTCATTAAACCTAGAACTTTGTAAGCAATTACTGATTGTGATTTTTTATATTGTTTCATTTTAACTTGTATATTTTTAGTACCTCCTGAAGATGTTTTAAATTAAAACGAAATATCGAGGTATTTATTTAGTTTTATTTCGACAGACCGAATACCCGTATAATTCTCTGATTGTTTATAACATTAAAGTTGCTAACTATGCTGACTCTGGTTTCAAAATTGGTTTGCACAACCAAGAACTTTTAATGCAGGGCTTCCGTGAATCACCCTGTATTTAAATTTGTATTTAATATTTTTTAAATACTTATTAATATTTTTTACTGGCATAATATTTATTTCCTATTCAATTCGAAATTCTTAAAATAATGCAATCGTCATTTGGGATAGGTGATAGACTGGTAAAACCTTTAGAAATTATGCTATTTTAAAAATGGGCTCTTGCATTTAAAATAATAACAGAAACCTTACTAGGAAATCCTTATTTGCTATTTAACCAAAATATAAGATATTTGTTTATTGTATTTATTTTTTTTTATGACCTATATTGTGTTGATATAGGCAAACGCGGTACTCTTTTTTTTAATAATAGCAATTATTTTTCCTCATTGTATACAACTAAAAATGTGCCTCAGACGTAAAGGAAATATCTTATTCACATAACTCAACTACTATCTCGGTTAGTTCAAATTATCCCAAAGAACTATTCAGATTTGATTAACCATGTGTTTTGGAAAGCGGGTGCATGAGGTAAACTTATAATTGATACAAATAAGAAATTCCTCTTGGAATTTATTGAATTGTATAAAAGTTATCCATGCCTATGGAAAATTAAATCTACCCTATCGAGATTTTATAAAGAAGAATGTTTTACTTAAAAAGAATGATCTAGGGGTTATAATTAAACCTGTCAACATATTTTTTTCTTCTTTTAACAATAGTTAAGGCTAAGTTAGAATTGATCAATAATAGCACGAGGTGTATGGATGCATCGATTATCGGCTTTTACCGTCAGTTAAGCATGGCGAATAAATCTAATGAAAAATACTAGATTGTATGAGGTGTGTAAATTTATATTTTCGTGGATGTATACAACCTAAAATTATTAAAGTTAACTCTAAAAAAGACGAAATATTTCTCAATTTTAGAGTGACTTGATACTTTTCTACACCTTTAATAGTTTATAAATTTACACCTGCACAAAACTACTCCGATATCTTAGTTGGACACCAAGGAAGGAATTTCAATGTTCTCTGGCGTCCGAAGGTGTTAATTTTTTTTCTGTGTACTTGTAAACAACTTTAAACGAATGCAACGTATATACATATAGAACTCTTACGGCAGCTACTAAACTAAGATATTTATGATTGGTATTATTAAACCTAATGAGTGCAATAACCTCGTTTGCGTTGCCTTTTGCTGCACCATATGAAGGTGATTCCGAGTTTAATGATGCATCTGTCGGGCCTATAAAACTTACAGTAGCAACTTCATTTTTTTTTAACTTTTTTTTTTCGTTTACAAAGTTTTAATTAAATAATCGGATGTCGACAAATGCGCAAATACAGCTATAAAAAATCATCTGAGAATTGTACACTGCTGGATATTATTGACGCACCAATATATTAAATTGGAAAAAGCTTTTCGTTTAATAGATGAATGATACACGAATGAATTGCAATGTTTACGGGTATAAAACTATAATTGTACGAAAAATTACCTTACTCGAGTTTAATTACAATAAACTTCTCAGTCATCTTTAAAATTATTGACAAAAAAGTGTGAAACAATTAGGTAAACGGCGCTTTTGAGTTCTCGAAAGTGCGCAGGTGTTAACTTTGAACGCCTCTTTAATATATATTTATATAATTCAATAAGTTCCCAGCCATTTGTGGTCAGGCGTTGTCTCGAATAAATAAAAAAAATAATCCGAAAAGGAATCAAAAGCAATTACATGTTTAACTGCAATATCCTCAAGATGGACACTTGCATTCAAGGATCTCGACGCAATAAGAACTTTTCAACAAATACCACCTTTAGACCATCGCAGGGCCACCATGGAATATTTCGAAAGATATTGCACAGTGCAAATATTTCTTTAAGTCTTTGTCAGCTTCAAACAGGTTTAACAAGAAATTTTAGGTTCATCCTGGTGTTATCAGAATACATTACCAATAATCTACAAATCAATGGAGCCTTTTTAGCAAAACGCAACCAGTAACTCTGTTTTCCCTAATGCCCTGTTATTTGTTTTAACGTGAACAATTAATCTATTGTCGATATCCCATATCTGAAAGCTCCTTGATGTTCACCTAATATCACTATGTGAAAAGATTTCGGTATTAACCTGCAAATATTTTGCGTTTTGTATATCACCTTTCCCGTACATTGGGCAAACAAGTGTCTATTCTAATGTTTTGGAACTGTTTCTTTCCATACTCGTTGAAACATGTGGCCTTTTTTCTCTTGAGTTTGTGTACTCATTGTTTTAACACCTTTACAGAAGTCTCAGTTTCTCCTGCACTTTTATTATCTTTCTTTTCCCAGCAGGGAGGAAAGTGTCTACTTGTACTTTTCCTCCCTAGGGCGGAAAGTAAGTGACATTGACATGAAGAAACTGTATATCTTATAATATGTGACATTATTGATAGATGACATTAGTACATTCAACCCAGTCCATTTATGAAATAATTGCTAATTTATTAGGTATTAAATTTCAATTAAACTATTAGTAAACACTTTTAAAACGACACTAACTTGACAGTTCTCAAAAAAAATTTGACAGATTAAGCCTACTATCTATCATGTCACTCACAGGTGTCTTTAGTATTTTTAGACATTTATAGTTAAAATTGGACTGGCTGGGAAAAAAATAGTATTCAAACCACGTGAGGAATGCAGACCTTGGGCAATTGCAAACCTCGCCTTAAGCCATTTGCACTATTTTAAAATTCCTTGTGTTTGTTGCTGTTCTTCTACTTCATATAAAGTCTTTAAAGCGTCTCGTCCACATGTCGAATTCGTATTTCCCATCTCTTACTAGTAAGCCTTCTTTGTTTCTACCATAAATTGTTTTGCAATTGGTGGTTTGTCGGGAGTGTTTTAATCCATACGTAATAATCCATTTTTTTACTATCCCTTTCTTCTGTTCGTAATTGAAGGGTATAAATTCTAAAGTCTAACTATACCATAATTTTATAAATATTGATGCTGTAAATATGGTCTAAATACGTATAAACAGTTATAACCCTTTAGAAGTTTGTACCCTTCAATTGTTCTACGTCTTTTCTGTTTCATTTTCTTCTATTTTCGCTTTATAGCTTTCTTTCAAGCCCTGAGCTTCCTTCCTAACATGTATTCGTATTCCAATATTGATTTTCATTAAATCTTTCACTTCCTTCTCAATTGTGGTCCGTTCATCCTCTGTAGATTGTTTTATTTATTTACTAAATAGCTTTAACTGCATTTCACTTTTGAATTCTCAAGCAATTTCCTACTCTTGTAGCTTTTCGATATCGTATCAGAGTTCAAGAATTGTACGACTACTTACAGATACTTAATATTCATATACTTGTTATGCAATTTTGAGAGGTATAACTGTAAAATCGAAAAATATATAATGGATATTGCGTCGTTTCCAGAGATAATGATTATTAAAGTTTGCATTTTTAAAGTAGGTGTGTACCTTAAATACAAAAACATATTGGCAAGAAATGCCTGTTTTATCTTGATACACATCAAATATTCTTAATATTATTCTTTTAATACAGATGTTCTTCACGATTATATTTGAAAATGGCATCATGTTCATTAAATAACCTACGACTTTACAGTTATACCTGTTAAAATTAGGGATATGAATATTAAATATCAGCTATATGTCGCAATGAAAAAACTTTTAATCGTTTCTAAATAAATAAAAATAGATTTTCAAACTCGATTTTAAAAACCGATTTTAAAGACGATATTTAAAAAACTGATTTTAAAAACCGGTTCTGAAAACCGATTATAGCTTTAGGGGCGCTTTTAAATGACTTATCGGAGCAGACCTTTTGCGTTGAACTCCTTCAATTTTCGCTGTTATTTCGGTAACGTTGGTCGCAGTCTTTTGATGTTTAATAAACCCGTGCGGATTTTAACAATTTGATCAGTGATATAGATATACAATAACGTAAAGTTCAAACCACAATCTAAAAACACATCCAAATCTTCAATTTGTTAAAAACAGTTAACTACATCTAACTACAATAGCTATGGTTGTACAGGGGTAACGTGTTACATTTCTTTTTCTGTTTTACATACATATTATTGGCCTGACGCACAGTGGTTCAGAACGCGAAAAATGCGATCGAAATTGTTTACTTTTTAGTTTTAACAAATTTTACATTGAAAGCTGAGTAGGATTATGTTTTTGGGTATGCTGAATCTGAAATTATGCATAAAAAACCCGTATTAGTAAAACCTACCCTAAAATATAACCCTTAAATGCGAAAAATTGATATCAGTTAGTACACGTACGAAGAATATTTTTTATACAAATTATACAGTTTAGTTTGCAAATTCTAAGTATTTGTTTGTCAAAAGCACCCCTTAATGCATTGAATTTGACATGTTTAGTAGTTTGTACTTAATAAGAAAACAACTCTTAAAACATCCTAAAATTATATTGTAGAAATTTTGTCCAAAATACAAAATTAAGCCTTTTTGCTTCAGTAAAATGTTTTTATACGTGAACAGCAACACCCTTAGGCAAAACAAAAATTGAAAAGAAACAATTACATTTTATATTTTGTGAATAATTAATCAAAATCGGAAAAATATTCAGATGATATATCCAGTGCAGTATCTTCCCCAATAACATTTACTAACTCCAAAATATCCGAATCAAATTGCCGTTTTCAGAATCAGTTAAATGTTGTAAACTTAAATATCGATCAGAACTCAATATTAATCGACAAAAGAAGTCCTTATTTGTATACTCCCTTGATGATTTTCTCGTAAAATGTGTACTGATTTTTGTGTTTTTTTCTTCCTGTGATTCTTCTGACAATTCACCAATGGGTAAAATTGCATTATTAATGACCGAAGCCCCATGAAAAAAAAATTTATGTACTGAAGTACTTGGATATAATTTGCAACCACGTTTTAAAGCTGTTGCTCTAATAAGCATATATTGCTGCTTCGTAAAACCACCTGAGATAATAAATGATAAAGCCTCTTCAGGTGTCATGGCATTTTGTTCTTGTTCGGAACTTCTCCATTTTTCCATTATACGTTTGCCTCTAGTTGGTGTAGTTGAAGTACTTTTAATTATCAAATCGGCAGTACTTTCTAGTACTTTCATTGCAGTAGCATGTACAAGTTCTTCCACGGAAGTACTTTTTTTGAACTCCTCGGTTTTACGCCTTTTTATAACAACAGAACTTTCAGCAAAACTCTTTGAAGAACGACCTCGAATACCCGAAGTTGATGTTCGATCGCAGTAAACAGATTCAGGAAAAATAATTTCTTCTTGTAGCCAAACATTATGCTTTTTCATAAAAACACTTGATGTTCTATTGGACGATTTCCAATATTGAAAATATCTTGGAAAAAACATGTGTTCAAGCCAATACAAAATATTTTTACTTGATTTATCTTCTTCGGCAAGCCCCTATGTATCAAGTATAAACCGATACATTGCTCGTTTTTTACTTTCAGTCGATTTATTATCATTCTTCATAGCGACTTCGTGTAATACCAATCGACTCATTTTCTTCGCGTCCATTATGTTACAACTTTTCAAAAAAATTATTGCAACAAAAACACAATCTTTTACAACCGCTGTAACGTCAGAAATTTCGAAAATAGCGCACAGAATATTCTGCATAAAGTTTCGACTCAAAGTTGAGTTTCAATTGATCGGGTAGAATAGAAGAAAATAATTTGAGATCGCCTACAAAAAGATGAAAATTAGAATATAATTTTTGTAGTATTTAGAAACATTTATAAAATATAAAATAAAATTGTTAACATGTGTATGTCTCCATAAATGCAATTGCAACTAGATATAAAGAATGTATAAATTAAACCGAACATTCGTTTCACTTTCTTTGAAACTTTGCTATAAAAAAAATTATATTTTTTTATGTAAGATTAAGAAATACGCCGTTAGTTCACACACAATATCTCCGTCTGTCATTGCGAAATACGCAGAAATAGTATCAACTTCGCATATTAAACTATCTAATCTTCGCCGCTTTACATATTAATGTAATTGTCAGCCCGGTCTAATAGCTGAGGTTGCGAATGTATAATATGAATTATGTGATTTTCACACAATAAACCTGGAATGCTTTCTTTCTCGCGAGCCGAAGATGAGATTCTCACAACTATTACATAACCCCGTGACGCTTCTACACATTCGTCGGTCGGTCGTTCGTTCTCGAAGGTACATCAACGGCATACAATTAGGGTACACGAAAATCGAATTGGAATCGCGTATTTGGCTTTCTATAGTGGATTTCGCAATCCCCAATTTTACCTCGTATATTTAGAATCCGCCTTCCCGGCTGTAGGAAGCGAATGTTGGTGGTAATGTTGTTTTTCTTATTTCGATGAATATGCATTAGTGACGAGTGGATGTTCATGAATATCATTGTTATAGAGGAACAATAAAAGTCTAGTGTGCGTATTGTATAATTGTAAGTGAAGTTAAGGGAACCGAGAAATTGGATCTTTTTAACATGTCAGTGCAGATGTTTATCTCTAAATGTCATGTCTGTGATATCTGTGCTGTTTCTCCTTCGACAGAGAAAGAAATTATTTAGTTTAAATATATCTGATTGTGAGTGCTGTGTTAATATTGATGTGTTTGAAGAAATTTGAAGCGACTGTTAATTAAGGTAGACAATTTTTATAATTATTTCTTTTTAGCGTTGCAATGTAACGATTAATAGTTTCATCTACACTATTTTTAACCTCATGCCTATCATATTATTTATCTAAAACCTTTTGAAAATTGAATTTCACAAACCATCACTGCTCAAAATATGCGATAATCAATTACAATTTATTTTTCCCCCAATCTTATATCGGCAAAACAATGGTATAGCGCTTCTGAGAAATGATAAATCAACAATGTTAGGCCACCAACTCGGAGTGGAAACTGTAGCACACTGTAGACACAACATAAATAATATCGTGATGCCTATCAAGATACGCTACCTGAATTCATTATTCAATTTTAAGTGAAACGACTCGCTGACGCGTTTGTTTTGAACTCTTATGAGTAGAGACATAGATAAAGTCTGAAGTTTAAATTGAATTTTTACGATCACATTTCTAAAGTCTCACTCGAGTTAAATGTGTTGTAGAGAGAAAAGTAAATAAAACGGGCGCAAAGAAAATATTGATTTACTTAATTTACATGATTTCTATATGGTGTGTGGTTCGCCACTTGATTACAAAAGGCAATCACAATATCTAAAACACTTCCAAATTCTTTTAGACGTCTTGTTTGCGAATACTAGTTCTATATATGACGTAGCTTTTATATTCTTACAGACGTATTGTGTCCAGAGGATGGCATAAACCGAAACCGGTCGACAATAATATTTTACTAATAAAAGGATTGGAAAGAACGTATTTTCTGGTTTTGTTACTATTTATTCCATAACAATAACAGCTATATTTTTCACAATCATGTCATTTTTTTATAAAATATACGTGCAAGCGATAAAATCTTACGGCGCAGTTTACTTTGAGAAAAATCTCTTACCAGTCTTACACAAAACCCTTGCATTAGCAAAATACAAGAAAACACGAGAGATTTTGCCTACTCTAGCTATAACCAAAGAGTAATAACTAATAACTCCTAAAATGTAATTCGCTACTTACGCACATTAGAGCTATTTCGTGAGATTGCTCAGAAAGCAGAACATTGTGTAGTTGAATTTTAAATCTTGTATAATATGGCAACGATTTTAATCATTTAGGCATGGTATTATGGAGTTTATATGTAATTGAAAAAAATATTTCAAACAATACCGCAATACAGTGCAGTAAAGGAATTCTGATATCTTTGCTTCTTATGTTCAAGTTATGCACGTCTCTTCGGAATTTTTCTATACAAATATATAGAGATTCTGGTCAAAATTATCGAATAAAATAAAGATATTGAATGTACAAGAAAACGATATTTGATCTTTAACCAACCACACTGGTGGTATACATGGGAGACTTTCTGAAATCTTGAAATACCAAAAATGCAGCTAATACAATAATTTTAAATTATTTGTGTAAGTTTTTTCGATGCTTCATCTATGCACAGCCTGTATATGCTGAAGCAATAAGAAAAGTATTATAATACCATAGAATTATAAATTATTTTTTTGGTTTCACGTGATAGATAAGATCAACGTGGAAAAATCACTTTTAGTTCTGAATAAGAAATATGTTTATAAATGCTCGTTAATGGGGTAATATTTATTTTCTGTAATTGTATGGTTTTGACGATTTCTGAAGAGGTAAAATTAATTGAAATGTAATATTTCCAAATTATTTTGAATTTCCACAACCCTATTGTATTTGTATTGTAAAACAAACGGAAACATAAACAATCGGCTCTTGTACAGATACACATGCGGCGGTCTATACATATTTTAAACACATCAGAATCGCGATGTCCAACTGTCACTATTTAGGGATACCAAAGAAATATACAGTTGTCTTACAAATATTAAATACTCTTATGTTTATTTATTAAATAAACTAATTTCCGTCATAACGTTATATAGTGATTAAATGCAATATTTGTGGTATTGAAAATAGTTCTGTATATGGCGCAGTTATAACTGTATCTACTTTAGCCTGTTTCACTAACACGATAATTTAAAAGCCAAATAATTACAATTCATCATAAACCCCGTGCACCACCTAAAGGTACTACACGAGGCCCACCTAGTCTAAGTACTATATATATTGTAATATTACTCTTTCTATCTCTCAGGGTGAATTAATTTTTTTGAATTCGGTTGTCAAAGACGCGTTTGATTCCACATTTATCAATATCAAAATTTTGAAATAATAATAAAAGAATATTAATTAATGTTGAATATTTATAATTCATATATAATTTATACTATTTTATTTACAAATTCTTGACAAAATCCTATTTCAATCCCTACTAACTCGAATTTTTATGTATGGTGTGCATATGTAAATATATGAATTTTGCAATTAAATAAAAATTAATATTAAAGTCCGACCTTAAATTCGATTTCCCTTAACAGCTCCTCTTCAATTTTTACACCTTAATTTTAAACCAACCTTCGAATAGTATTTCTTGAAACAATTATTCTATATCTTTTTCTTTAACAGCTCCTCTTCAATTTTTGCACCTTAATTTTAAACCAACCTTCGAATAGTATTTCTTGAAACAATAATTCTTTGAATAGTATTTCTTGAGACAATAATTCTATCAACTTGCGTTTAATATTTCTTTACATTATATGTTCTTAATTTTTAGAACTTTTATCTTTCAAATCAATTAATAATTTTTTCGTAACTAATTAATAATAAATCACTTTTTTATTTATCACCATGTGCACCAGAACACACATATACGATGAATTGCACACAGCCTCCCAAACATCATATTTTATTTTGACAATTTTAAATGACTTTGAAATTTTGAAATATCAACATTTGTAAAGTGTTATATGTTTTGTTTGTCTTAAATTTAACATTAATTTCGTTTATAAAATAATATAAATTATATATCTTAAGTTTATGCAAATACTGAACTCATATAATAAGTAAATAATCAATTCCAAATCTAATATTACATTACATTACAATATATATGTATTGCATAACGATTGTAATGTTTCTATACTCTAATTAAATAATTTCTCTACGGTTATTAATAATAAGAACAAAATATAATAAATCGGTCAACTATCAGATATTCTGTTTGCACCCATGCAACGACCATAATGGGAAAACCTTACGCTGGGAGCAGAACCTCGAAAACTGTCATGTACCTTGTTACTGATAGCTAGTAAAATATTATAATTATCCTTCCGAGTTTGGAAAAGGCTAGCTTCACCTTTTTCAATTCCGATAGCTGTGCCATCTTTAGGTAGCTCCTCGGTTCTTGGCACATTATGAAAGGTAGCATACAATATTCTATGGATATCCGTTTTAGATTCATAATAAATCCCGATATGCATGGGCAGAAAACAAATTTCAAGTTGATATACTTATTGGAATATCTTATGGATATCCCAAAAAGTTATCCTATGGATGTCCAAACAGTGCTCAAAGTGATTAAGGCCTGGTTTTACAAACACAGGAACCATACCATGAATAAACTCGAAATACGCGTTTTTTATTTTTAATAACGTAGTTATACATTATACCATAGAATACTTACCCCAGCGTTTATACTGTTTGTAAAACCGGCCGTGGTAAGTAGTTGACGCGGAGAATCGTAGTAGTAGAAAATTGTTGTAATAATTTAAATATCTTAGCGAACTAATAATACAGTTTGCTCCCTCTCTCTCTCTCTCTAATATAATATCATGTTGTACGTAAAATTCTTTTGGTGTTTGTTGGAGTTTTCTTTTGAACAAAGATTTAGTATTTGTAAATTTTTGTGTTACGATTTTGAAATTGTTGTGTATAATAGCATACCACATACAAGGTTAGTTAAAAGTGTTTCTTGACCTTAATATTTATTTTAGGAAGTTATGTTCAATATAGAAGTTTGTCATGAAATTTTTATCTATAGTCCGACCAAATAAGTTTGGCAGTCGGAAAATATGCGAACTGATTTACTTAATCCTTGCCGCACACTATGTACGTTTCACTGCTGTGTACACTCATATTCTGTTTTGGTGTCTTTCTACGCTTTGTAGTTTATAAGTACATATTTAAATCTGGCGCGCTAAAATTATTCTTCCGAGTGCACTCCTTAAAACGACGGTGCTGCTTGAGATGACACGGTAGCTTAGTTTGACTATATACGTTTGAGAATACATACTTGAACTTTAATTTTTGTTTCCAAACTTTGACCATAACTTCCTAACGACAATAAATCGCTGCCTCCGTAATTTTAATTAACCTTGTATATGATATGTACTAAGATATATTTAGAACATTCTATGGATATCTTCATTGGATATATATTTGAAGGTCGACGTGCGTTCATAAGACATCCAGTTATAGTACAAGGGCATATCCATAGAATACTCTGTGTAGGATTTCTAATGGACATCAAAAGTTGTGACATTTGGACTTACCGTGGATATCCTTTTAACGTCCGTTGACTTTCAACTGGATGTCCACTGGATATCGAAATATTCTGTGTAGATACCCAGTGGACGTTGTAAATATATTTTTGTGTTATCTGGGAAGCTGTCTCTTCCAGTAGCGGAAGATGAATTAACCTAATGAATTGAAAGCAAATAAGACAAGAGCAGTACCTATTCTAACAGTTAACAATAACTTAATCGTAGTTACTCTAATCACTAGTAATTATATTAAAGATATATATTTATTTTTTTATACACCTCTACTAACACAAATTCAAGAGTAAAAATAGTCATTTATGTAATAAATACGTACCACTCTAATAACTGTCCAATTATCATCTAATAATGTATAATATATATTATTTACACATTGAATAATACTGGCCCAAGTACAGACCCCTGTCGTATCCCACTAGCCACAGGTAGGCAATGAGATGTTGCCGATAGTAAGTTACGAGCTTGGTAGATCTTGGTTTAAATATCATGCCGTAACCTATCTAGTTCTTTAGCAACATTACTAAAAATTTCTCACCATTCGACCAACCCTTTATCCCTAATATCTGTTTCGCGTCGCGGCTAGTTTAACCCCTTAGCTAATACCGTAGTTTCCGTACATGATCGCCACCCATCAGCGAGTGGACATTCAAATAAAACATGCCAAGCTGTATCCACCCCACCGCATTCACAATGCGAATCATTAACCCCCTCAAATTTAGCTAAACAAAATTTAAAATTACCGCGTCCCGTTATTAACTCTACCGCCTATAACACGAAAAGCTAATTCTCTTATTTCTCTAAAACAAGTAACGTTACCGTTAAATCTCCTAGTCCATTTCCCATTTAAAGTAGTATTGGACCTACCCTGGCAATCATTATCGATTTTATCCCTAAACAAACAGGTGTTTACAATATACCAGGCCAAAAATGACATCCACTGCACTCTAATGTAAATAACTACTGTTTGAGATAGTTGTCGACATAAATTATATGTCGACGCAATCATGTGCAAATCAATATATTTAACAGAGGTGACCTGTTGAATGAACGCCCGCAAGTTCGTAACAGCTGACGGCATTCCATGTATTGCTTCTGGAAGCAATACTCTGCGAAAGGTTATTGTAACAAATCTAATAATTGGGTAAATCTTTTTGTTATTCTTAACAATTATTAATTAACTTAATTCAGTATATTGTCAAAATATGGTAGTTGTATTTTAATGAGCTTTGGTATATGGTTTTGATAAACACTACTTTATTTTCTATTCTTGCTAATCTCCAATTTTCAATGCAATACATCCAAAGCATGCCGCACATCTGATTTACACAACCCTGAAATCCGTCTTGTGCTTTGAATACCAATTAATCAGCTGAATAATCATACAAAAGAATATTATTTCCTTATTTTTTATACCTAATGTGTAGTTAACTTGATTTTATTCTCAGTGCATTCAGTTTGCGGAAATCATGTAACTAATATATGGCGTATAAAATTACAAAAATTCAAATTAATTATCAGATATTGGATTCATCATTTCGAAGATTGAAATTATGAAATACTTCCTGAAAAAAAAAATACAGATTCACTTATTTATTATAGAAAGAAAGGTACAAATGTCATTGTTCCATTGCATTTATTGCTTTAGCTTCGTCGCAACATTACTTTCTATGACTATCTAACTTCGCAATAAAATATTGCGCTCCGTTTGTCTTTTAAGATTTTATATGCTATATACCACTAGCCCATTCGTTGCAGATTTTACTGTATCGTAATGGTGCTTCCGGCGATACAGAGCTATAAAAAACATATTGATTTACGACCAGTTTCTTTTATCTATCCAGTGGCATGCATTTATTGAGGAAATCAATGACAGCTCGCTATTTACGATTATCTGACCGTAGTTACGTCAAAGTTCTAATATTAATTACACTTAAAACATCTATATTGTTACGGAAATTTACTTAAAATTAAGATTGGTGTATTGTACTTGAAATGATACTAGTTGAAGGTGTCTTTAAACATAGCGAAAGCTGTTGGTGTCTATAGGTTTTATCTATTGGTATAGATAATATCGCCTAAAATGTTTTTTAATGCGAGTAGGTTATGGTTTAATTTTAAGTAATGGGATATTAAGTTCAAATTAGGAATTATTTTGATGAAAGATAACCTCTATCATTATTACATTCTCTTTGCTTAACATCTCGGAAATTTTTCGTGTAAAAACCTTCATAACTTAAGGAAGATATGTACATAACTTGTTAATTACTACTGATAATAAGAGGTAAAATTTCCAGTAAAAGCGATATGATTTTATAATGAAATAACAAAATTAAAAAACTCCAGTAGGTACTGTGGAAAATGCCATTTTGCTACCATTCTAAAACCGTCCAATACTTATTTCACTTGTTCAGCCTTGACGACATGTATTATCCAAAGATACTTCATCACTTTACCCAGGGTAAAAGTTAGGATACGACTGTCAACAATGCCAGAAAATCCACTCTCAATCTTTGTATGATTAATGAGAATTAATAATAATGCATTAATCATTACGAACTAAATAGCAAAGTTGTTGTGTTTTGAAAGCTAAAAATAAACTTGAGAAAGAAGTTTTGTGAAGATTACTCAGAACTCTTGTAGGCTGAAATAACATTTAGGTTGGTTCGAATAGCGTTGTAACTAATTACTTTTAGCGTTTTTAGTTGTTTCAAATAAAACTATTTTTTCAACAAGGAAATATTTATTATATCAACCGTTTCGAACTATGTCAAAGAAAAAACATGCCAGCGATTACTGGACGCGAAAAGCAATTATATTTAATGAAAAGATTATGCAATATGAGCAAGTTTTTACAATTCTAATTCTTAGATGTCATAACTGTATTCGAGCAGGGAGAATTATCTCAGGTCATATTTTGCAGTATAATTTCTCCTTATATTTCGGTTTTAAATATTATATACTCATCGTCAGTGACATTAGTAGTGTTACACCCTGAAGGAATAATTTACTTAACTTGATTTTTTGGCATCAGAATAAAGCAAGCTATGATAGAATATGAACTTTTATCTTTGATAATTTTTTTGCGCAATGAAAAATTATCTCTTAGTTTTTGTGAAGAAACCTGTGCTGACTAGTACAGAAATGTTTAGTTATTGCGCGTCCGTCTACGAGTGTTAAGCGTAACAAAATGCCTAGAGCTCGAAGACGTCAAAATTATCACCGTGTTAGTGACTTTGACAAGGGTACGTAGAACTTTGTCATTAAATAAAACCACTTTTATTTACACTTAATTGTTTTTTTTTTATCATGCAAAATTGATCATAATCGAAATACAAGACTCTGTTGCGTACGATATCTTGAAAACTGGCCATTGTACACATGCAAATTGAAGGACAGGACTTTTTGGCAACAGTCTTCCATACCATCTCCCCACGTACTGAGATAACAAGGGGGGTACTAACTATTCGTTATTTTTTTGATGCCAGCGTGTTTCAATCGGAAATTCTCGCCCTGCATGCCATCTGGTAGTTGAGAGGGCACACGTATGATTTAAAACTGATGAATATAGGTAACACTTGGATGTTATAAATTTGATTTTTATCAATTTAATTAAACTATCATTTTTAAAATTTATTTTTTCTTTATACGGAGCTGTATGCTACTCTGTAGCGTTACAATAAATATGTTTTGTATTAAGATTTTCAATATATTTTTGTTTTAATTTGAAAATCCCTTAAAATTTACTTTAATTAATATTCAATAATAATTGGAGTTTCTGGCGAACTAATAATAAATTATTATTAAATTTGCTTTTAAGTGAAGTGTTAGTGACTTTGAGAAGAATTGTTGCCTATCCAGATGTAGGTTTGTCCTATCGCGAAATTGGCCGCTGAGTTAATTGTACTGCAATGACAGTAATGCGTGCGTATCGTGAGTGGACAGAAGAAGATAGAGGAACACGAAGAAGGCCAAGTGGTCAATCGAGGCGTACCACAGAGCGTCAAAATAGGCGCTTCAGACAACTAGGTCTACATGACCGTTTACTACTATGCGTCAAATCGTTGACCAATAGTTTGGAAACGAAGGTAGACCTGTTTTTCATATCGTCCACGATTATGCTTCCTTTGATTGCGAGCCGCTGTCGTCAACGTTTGAGATGGTGCAGAGAACTACAGCATTGGGAATCGGAATGGCATAATGTCATCTTTAGCGATGAATGAAAAGGGTTTGCTGTTGAGAGGCATGTACACAGGACTGTTGGGGTAATGGTTTGGAGAGCTATTGCCGATCATCACTTCTCCTTACTCGAGGCAGTATGACAGCTACGCTATGTTGATGATGTCCTATAAACCACTTTCCTACTTTATCTAGATGGCCATCCACACGTCCTTTTTCAGCAAGACAACGCTCGTCTCTATATTGCTCGTCGAACTATGGACTTTCTTTAAGAAGCAAGCTTTAATGTTTTGCCGTAGCCATCCCGTTCACCGGATTTAAACCCCATTGAAAATGTGTGGGATATCATGGAAATCCTTCCATGACGACTGTCAACTTTGTACCATCCTCCACAGACTCTGGCACAGTTAATTCATGAACTTCAAGTTGCTTGGAACGAGGTGCCACAAGCAGATAAGGACCATCTTTATCTTGTCGATGCTTGGACGTGTACAGGGGTGTGCTCAGCTATGGGATCTACGGGAATGCTTAATCTGAATTCAATTATGAACACAGCAAAAAAAAAAAACAGCTTATACGAACACAATTGTTATGTATTTACAGTTTGATTCGGATTAAACACCTGAGGAAACCATAACAGTCGAAACCGATAGTATACGAGTTAATTAAAGAATGCAAGTCAATGCTGAAATTTATTATTTAGCCAAAATATATACAAATATAGTAGATTTTTTGGCTATTTCGCTGTTGAAACATTTAGATCATCGACGTTTCGACATCAACTGTTTTTTTTCCAGATGTTTACGATAGGACAATTTCCAAGTTAATACTCTTACTAACACTCTTAATACACTTAACAATCATTGTTTATTGTTTGTCTTTTATATCTATAATAGTGTCTTTTGTCGTTTGCAAAATTTTAATTCGTTAATTGACTAATAACACCACGTTGTTTTTTAAAATATGTAAAAGTAAAATCTCATTCATAGTATTAACTTGGAAATTGTCATATCTGAACATCTAGAAAAAGACAATTAATGTCGAAACACCGATGATCTAGAAGTTTCAATAATAAATCCACTATTTCCTGATTTTTAATTGATATAAAAAAATGCAGTAAATAAAACTTACCATATCAAATTAGAATTAAGAAATATTTATTTTACCTATTTAAACTATAATTTTTATCATCCATATTTCATATGCGTTATGAGCTATGAAAGAACCTTGCTAAAATTTAAAATGTTTTTCACTCTATTATGCTGTACTCGAAGAGATTTTATTTCTATTGAACGATCTGTAGAATTCACTGCAAGAATATATTCATGCACCAATTTTAATGTCGCACCATACACCAGTCCTTCTGTATTGCCATTTATACCACTTTTCTCGATAAATAATCCACATAAAAAATTATTTAGGGTCCGTTTGCCCATCTGCTATTATATATTTATATCAGCGCAAATTTAGCGGCTTACAGTCAGCTTATATTCGATTTCAGAAACAAAATTGTAGGTTTAAATTAACTACTTAGCAAAATCTTCGCAAATATATTGAGTTTATTCATATTTATATCATATATAGTGTAGTGGAGTGAGCATTTCGTATTATTTAAGTGTAAAGTTACTAGTTTTACTTATTTATATTTTAAGAAATAGTTTGAAATAACAAGAAAAGGATATAAAATGTATCAGCAGGCAGCCAGACGATGTCCAGGTGATGTTGGAAATCTCTGCATTTGACAAGTCCTTCAGAATGTTCCCTGAGGAAGTAAAGATGATCAGCAGGGATATACCTACACATTGAAATTGAATATTAGAATTTGAATAGTATATTTTTATAATAGATATTGGACAGATCAAAATTGGATCCAAGTTCAATTCAACGAACCATTTCACTTTTTTTACAGTGTACTTATTTTATTTAAACTTAGTCTAATAATGTTTTTATATGCATTGGCATTCGAATTGCATTGATATGTCAACAGAAAGACATGGAAAATTGCTGGGATTCGGTTTCGTCACAATATTAAGTGCATAAATAGTTGCCTACTTATTATACTGTAATTATCTTTTTTTAAATTGTAAATTTTACATAGTAATAAGTGTTGAAAATTTTTAAATGTATTTTTCTCATGATCTAGAAACACCTATCTTTACTTTATATTAAATGTAAGGTGATTCAAGAATTATGCAATAATTATTTATTTTAATTTTGTGTAAACATTCGACAGTCAATTCAGTCACATGGGCATTCTCATATATTAAACATTAAACATCTTATATTCCCCTCACTTCGGTGAAATTAACGGACTCTCTGAGACAGTTTGTCCCCTTGTCGAAAGACAATCGCTATCAAAATCCGTTAGAATTTTTCAATTCGAAAGGATTCACTAGCCAACCTTCGTCAGAGGCAGACGTGTCTCAATTTATTTCGTAAATTTAACGGCTATTTTGTTAAAATCCAATTTTATTCCAAATTCCAACCTAAACACAGTTATCACATTAATTTTATCCAAATTTTACCTACAATCTTTGGGTAATTTTTCTGCAACAACGATTTTCACGAGATACGTTCCTGTTCCGAGCCATCCTCCGTGATTAGAAGTACGATGTACCAGGGCCCCCACCAGTTGCCCGATTACACCTGCCCATTTTGATGTCCGGTGAATTCATCTAGAAGGTATTCCTCGTCCAAATCCACCTAAAAATAAACGTATTATTTTAATCCTTATCTAAATTTAAACATACTTATAAGAAATTTCATTTTTGTACGTTCAGCGAATTTTAGGGTGAGGAATTTTGTATAATCGCTGAACAGTTTGCAATTACTGAGGAAAATTTGTAGAAGTTGGTACTTTTCTAGGTTAATATTTGATATGTATTTACGGCACGAACCGATATCCAGTAATTTTACCATCAAAGTTGGCCATGCTGATTCACCCGTCTCTTAAGGATAGAACAGCACAGATTGAACGTTCAATAAACGCGGGAATTTTGAAATTCAATTTTAAACGTATTCACGTTCTCTATAATGAATTTATATTGCAAAAAGTGGAACTACTAGCAAAACGTAATTGTTATTAATTAAGCGAACTCACGTAACTTACCTGAGATAAGAATATCCTTAAATTTATGCTGCTCATACACGGTTTCACATTTCGAACTTTGTCATTAAATAAAACCACTTTTATTTACACTTAAATGTTTTCTTTATCATGCAAAATTGATCATAATCGAGGTAAAAGACTCTCTTGCGTACGATATCTTGAAAACTCACCATTGTACACATGCAAATTAAAGGAGAGGACATTTTGGCAACAGTCTTCCATACCATCTCCCCACGTACTGAGATAATAAGGGGGGTAACTAGCTATTCGTTATTTTTTTTTTGATGCCAGCGTGTTTCAATCGGAAATTCTCGCCCTGCATGCCATCTGGTAGTTGAGAGGGTACACTTATGATTTAAAACTAATGAATATATATGACACTGGGATGTTATAAATTTGATTTTTATCAATTTAATTAAAGTATCATTTTTAAATTTTTTTTTTATACCGGGCTGTATGCTACTCTGTAGCGTTAGAATAGATATATTTTGTATTAATATTTTCAATATATTTTTGTTTTCATTTGAAAATCAATATACAATAATAATTGGAGTTTCTGGCGAACTAAAAATAAATTATTATTAAATTTGCTTTTAAGTGAATTTTAAATTTAATTATAGTTAAATTAATAAAATTTATTATTTTCAAACTTCTTTGTCGAGCATTTCTGTTGTTAATGTTCACCAGACTGCAACTACAAAGATTTTCCTTTAAAAGTTTTTCACCTAATATGGAAATCTACTTTTGAAGAAAGATCTCTAATCGATCCTCATAATAACAGGATTTGCTTTTGTATGGACTTCTTTATATCAGTAACAGTAGTACTACATAGAATAGAATCAATTTCAAGCTAATTGACTGTGACTTTCCACTGATTTCATCATATTATTCTATCAGCACGTATTATAGCTACATTAATAATGTATCTTTCATCGAAAGTATATGCAAATCTTAAATTGCATATATTAATTATCATTGTAGATTGAAGTATCGGTTCGTTTACAGACGTTTCCTTCAATATCGTCTGGAATAAACAGCAGCCATTAGGTGTTATAAATACGCGCTTACGTATTAAGAATCAGTTCATCTGTAAAAGTAAGAAATGAAAGTTGGTGCTGTAGTGTTTAAATTTTACTAACACTATCCATTAGGAATAATAAGTGACAATATGTATTTCAGATTCTCTACACGTCGTATAAATACACTTCGATAGTTATCGAGTTGAACAAAAAAAATAACAGGAATCGCTTCATTTCACAACAGTTCCGTCTGTATTTTTTTACTGTAACAGTTTCAAATTCAAACTGTTACGAAATTGTCAGTTTTACTTTTTCATTTAATTGATGTCTTTACTTGCGTGTGAGGTGTGTAAGGTGCTGTGTCTGTGTCTTCTTGCATGTATGCAAATAGTCATTTGCATTTATGGCGCTCAAGTAGTGAAGATAGAGGTCAGGTATCGTAGAGTGTATAATTCAAAGGTATGTAATTAATGCGAATAGCGAATGGTAGACGTCAGCTTTGGAATATTTAATAAAGACGATAGGTTCTGTGTATATTAGATGCTTTACAAAATGTTTACTCATTCCTCCGTGGATATTTTATCGTAATTGCAAGCTATAAAAGGATATCTAAGAAACTGAGGAAAGTTTGGGTTTATTATAAAAAGCATAACAGTTGAAAAACTAATTAGTACAAGTTATGTTAAATTTACTTTGTGTATTTCTATTATACAAACAAATCTTTCACTAAATTTTTATGATGTGCAAATGGTTTTCGTTAGACCTAATAGGTTACTTTTACTTCCTTAAAACTCTATTCATGTACCAAACCGAACGTAAGTGTTTAAAATATTTAATAAGATACTTTTTCTAAGCTCAAGGTTTAATCGTCACGTGATGCACACACTTTTTTCTAAAAAAAAATTCTAGGTCATTATTTAAAATCATTGATCCATGAAAAACTTAAGATATAATTATTTGAAAT